>CAUYPK010127152.1:0-88534 GCA_963574355.1 Loris lydekkerianus | reverse complement strand
GGCCCACCAAACAACAATGACAGCTGCAACCAAAAAATAGCCAGGCATTGTGGCAGGCGCCTGGAGTCCCAGCTATTTGCGTGACGGAGGCAGTAGAATCGTTTGTGCCTAGGAGTAGGAGATTGCTGTGAGCTGTGATGCCACAGCACTCTACCCAGGGTGAAAGCTTGAGGCTGTGTCTCAAAAAAAAAAAAAAAGAAAGAAAATGGGTAAATGCAAGTAAAGATTTTCCCTGAGTTCTGTGAGATCCTTTGGCAAATTACTCGATCCTTATTTAAGGATGGTTGATCCCAGGCCCACACCCTGGGACTTGTGTTGGCCTCTGAAGAGGGGGCAGTCTTGATGGACTGAGCCTTTATGTGATCTGGGGGATCTGACCCTGACTCTAGGTGGGTGGTGTCAGAATTGAATTATAGGACACCTGATTGTCTGCTGGACAACTGACTGCTTGGCTGGTGGGGAGAAATCCCCATGTTTTACTGACCAGAGGTGAAGTAGTCTGTGGGGAGTAGAAAGTAGGAAAGGCCCTTTGGTTTTTTTACTATGACTTCTTGGACTATCCTTCCTCAGGGGTTATTTGCTATAATTCGATTATTTTTCTCATAAAGCTTTTTCAATTACAAATAGGTGTTTATGCACAGACATAGTACTTATTACATAAGTGTTATCCCTCTTGGGAAACCCATTTTTTTTTTCCTTTCACAGTTCTTTGGGGAACATGTCCCTTGAGAGGTGGCTTTATCTTAGCTGCATAACAGTGAGCCGGATCTGAGCTTGTTTTACATTAACCAAATGTCAGTCTCCTTCAGATTTGGGAAACCTTTTAGTCTCATAGCATAGTGTATGTGTGTGGGGTGCTCCTGCAGATGGCCACTGCCATCAGCTTTCCAATGATTTTTTTTTTTTTAAAGAGACAGAGTCTCACTTTATTGCCCTCAGTAGAGTGCTGTGGTGTCACAGCTCACAGCAACCTCCAACTCCTGTGCCTCAGCCTCCTGAGTAGCTGGGAGTACAGGTGCCCACCACAATGCCCGATTGGCGGCATTGGGTTTGAACCCACTACCCTCGGTATATGGGGCCGTCGCCCTACTCACTGAGCCACAGGTACAGCCCAGCTTTCCAATGATTCTTACAAGAAGACATCATCCGTCTTCTATAAGGAAAATTTTTTAATTCCTAACGGTATGTTTTCTTTAGAATTTTGATGGACTGTGGGGTCTTGTCTTAGTCTCTGTGCTGATAAGAAAAAAGAGACTACTTGTTTTTTTTTTTTTTTAAGAGACAGAGTCTCACTTTGTCACCCTCAGTAGAGTGCTGTGGTGTCACAGCTCACAGCAACCTCCAGCTCTTGGGCTTAGGCAATTCTCCTGCCTCAGCCAACCAAGTAGCTGGGACTATAGGTGTTCGCCAGCTATTTTTGGTTGCAATTTGGTGGGGGCCAGGTTTGAACCTGCCACCCTCAGTACATGGCCAGCGCCCTACTCCTTGAGCCACAGGAGCCGCCTAAGAGACTACTTTTTTTTTTTAGTCTGAAAGGTGTTTATGTCTTATTTTCCCTTGTCTTTTCCTCCGGTGGAACCAGATAGCATAGTATGGCCTACACTGTGCTGTCTTAGATTGCCCTGGGGTCCATAGATGGGCTTCCAAAGGTGCATCAATCTTCTGAAATTACGTGTAGAATTTTGATAAGCATGCACATTTTTTGGGAGAGGATTCCATCCCAGATTCCAGTATTGAGGATGGGCAGAGCCCTTTTTGATAAGGGAATCAGCTTACTCTGTCTCCTTAGCAACAAGGATCCTGGAAGCTGACTTGATTTAGGAGTTAGAAATTATTTTTTTCATCCTAGTCGCAGAAAATGAGATAGATGGGAATAAAATGCGAGGGAGTTTGGATTGTTTTTCACTCATCAGGTGGATGTGTGAGATATTCCCCTGGATCCAGGAATCTCTTGTTCAGGGTCAGTCTGCTCTTTTTGATCCTTATGTGGTGTACAGCCGACATATAGTGTACATATGCCTCGTATTTAACTGGCCCTTTTCTTTTTCTTTTCTTCTTCTTTCTCTTTTTTTTTTTGAGACAGAGTCTCAGTGTTGCCCTTGGTAGAGCGCTGCGGTGTCATGGCTCACAGCAACCTCAAAGTCTTGGGCTCAAGTGATTCTCTTGCCTCAGCCTTCCAAGGAGCTGGGACTATAGACGTTTGCCACAACACCTGGCTATTTTTAATTATTTTTTTTTTAAATTGTAGATGTTGTTTAGCAGGCCCAGCCTGGGCTTGAACCTGCCAGCCCTGGTGTATGTGGCTGCTGCTGAGCTATGGGTGCCGACCTCCATTTTATTTTTCAAATGTTGCTGCTGTGGAGTGTGTGTGTGTGCGTGTGTACGTTGTTAGAAATGTAACAATAGATTATTACGTTGGTAAAAGTTAAAAAGAAGTGCATAGTACAAAAGACAAATGGTATTCTCGGCTCTGTCACCTCACAGTGCAGTGATCTTTGGCAGTGGCTTGTACTTCCGTTTTTCTCATCTGTAAAACGGGTGCCAAAATAGTGTCTGCCTTTCTTACTATAAGGGTTGTAAAGGTTACACAAATAACACAGAAAAGGCAATGGAAATGAAACAGACACGAAGTGTCGGCTGTCATCATGGTGGGCATGTTGACAACAATGACAAGGCCTATAACCAAAGAATCATTAGGCCGCCTTCTTCACCCTGTCCCACTTTCCAGAGATGACGGCCTTTAAGACTTCTGGTTATTTTTTAATTTATCTTCATAGTTCAAAAGAATTACCTTTAAACTACTCTTTCTCAATTTTCCCCTTCCACCCAATACCAGGCATACTCTGTTGATTTGCTGTTGTTGAAGATGAGGCTTTCTTTTTAAAAAATTTTTGTTTTTTTTTTTTTGAGACAGTCTCAAACTATTGCCCTGGGTAGAGTGTTGTGGCATCGTAGCTCACAGCAACCTCTAGCTGGGGCTTAAGCGATCCTCTTGCCTCAGTTTTTCTATTTTTAGTAGAGACAGGGTCTTTCTTTTGGTCAGGCTGGTCTTGAACTGGTGCACTCAAGCAGTCCACCCACCTCGGCCTCCCAGAGTACTAGGATTACAGGTGTGAGCCACGCACCTGGCCCTGAAGATGAGGCTTTAACTGGCTCTTCACTATATACACTTCCCTCTGGTCTCATGTAATTATATTAAGGTTTTGCTGAATTTGTCATTTAAAGTTATATAACAATCACGATAGTGTGAACATTTTCATTGCTTAATTCAAATTGAAAAAACAAAATATTATCCATTGACCTTTATTTTGAGTGAGATTAAAGGTTGTCATGTGGTTGCAGTCTGTATTTTGTGACTTGCTCATTGTCCTCAGATCCTCAGTTTTGTCTCATTGGTTGGTACAAACAGCCTGAAATCTAACAAAGAATTGGTAGAGGGTACACTTCTTTTTTTTTTTTTTTTGAGACAGAGTCTCACTATGTCACCCTCAGTAGAGTGCCGCAGCGTCACAGCTCACAGCAACCTCAAACTCTTGGGCTTAAGCGATTCTCTTGCCTCAGCCTCCTGAGTAGCTGGGACTCCAGGCACCTGCCACAGCGCCCAGCTTTTTTTTTTTTTTTTTTAGTGTAGCAGGCCTGGGCCGGTTTCAAACCCATCAGTCCTGGAGCATGTGGGCCAGCGCCCTCACCCCTGAGCTACGGGCACCCAGCCAAGGATAAACTTTTTGAAGAAATATTGGGCTTCAGCTAGATCAGTGTGGGGTAGAAATGGGTGATCTGTTGTCTGGCAGCCTCCCATACTAGCTGCCCTTCGTGTCCTTATTTTTAGGCTGATGTCCTCTGTGGGTAGGAAGCCTTAACTCCTTTCAGAAAATATAGTGGTGGGCCACAGGAAAACACACAGGTGGGGCTGCCTTGTTGGATATTGTACAAAATGAGCCCAGAGTTGGACAAGTGAAATTAATCAATATGATTATGAAAAGTAAGAATGATAGGGAGGATAAGAGATGTTTTAAAAACGCACTCAAAAGTGGACTGGGCTGATCTTATGGTTGGAGAGTCAATATTGATTCACTTTTGCTTGGTACGGTTTGCCTGGGATGCGGGAGGGGCAGGACATAAGGACAGGGAGATTGGTGGCTCTGTGCATCTCAAGTGTTGAACAGGCCAGATGGGAGGGGTCGGGGCCGAGAGCTTCTGCTCTCAGACCCTGGGCAAGAGGCGAACAGCTGACTGTGTAGAACATGGCAAAACTGTGGGCTGTGAACTGGGAAGGGGTGGGGTCTCCAGGGCTAAAGCATATTTCTCTCTAGGGCTGTAGTTAGTGGAACCGTCCTGCAGTGAGCCTGGTTGGGGGCTTTCTGGCTTCTGAGATTGAGAGGGATGGGGGTGAGGCAGTGAGGTGAGGAAGGCCTGGCACTTTTCTCCTGAGGAAGCTCGTGCTTGTGTCCTAAATATAGTGTTACACAAAACGACAATTTCCAGCATGCACAGAGGAACATGATGTTAATTTCTGCATAAAACAGAGTTCCTTTTCACATTTTTGGCTCTAAGCTTTTTGTGTTGGGAATTAGTGACTGAATTTGGAGAGTGATTGCAGGGAGGGAATCTAGAAAACCTGTAAAAACCAAAAGGCTAGTTTCAGGCCAGAAACTGGTCTCTTGGATTGAGTAGCAGAGGGTTTTCTTGTTCAAGGTAGTTTTTCCTCCCTTTCTGTGTTTGGTGCCTGGCTCCACATTTTTCATCCAGCTTTTACCAGATTTTGCTGAGTAGCTCTTGGCAAGTCATAATCTGTGTAGTGCAGGTGTGATTGATAGCACCTGTTACTCAGAGCGGGCCTGGATTAACAGGTAAGAGATTTGACCCAGAAATGGTATGGAATAGCAAGAGCCTGAGATCAGGATGTGTCCCAGGGCGGTCACCTGCCTTGGGGACTGGATTAAACGGCCTTTAATGTCCCCTCTACGTCACGCAGTGTGAGCCTTTGGGAGGGCAAACCCAAGATTCTGTTATCTGCGTCTCATCCTTGGAGCTGGCCCAGTGCACCTGGGTATCTCTGAGGTCACCTAGTCCCCGGGGCGGCAGCAGAGGGAAAGGCTGTACTGAAAGGTGCTTTGTCATGCTCACTTTTCTCAGCCGTCTGTCCTTGTCTCCTGGCTTTGCCCATAAGCACAGATTCTCAGGCTTTTGTCTTTGTTTTAGTTTTTTTGGAACAATTGGAAGCCTTCATTTTGTGCCCTTGCTCTTTTCCTGGATCTAGGTGTGGTTTGTGGTTCCATGGAGTGACCATAGAGCCCAGAGCCCAGTCCAGATACCTGGGACCGTCTGGCTTAATTAGAATGTTCTGAAAGGCCCCTTGTGGAGTGATGAATCAGAGTCAGGCTGCTAAAACGGCTGTTTCTGCTGTGTGTTACCCCTCCCCCCCCATATTTACTAAAATACGACCCTCTTAGGGCTCAGTGCTTGAAGCTGCTTGTGGATTTCTAACGATTTTTAGGATACAGATATCCAATATGAATTCATCCATTCAGGGCAATTGGGATCAGAATGCCTACTGAGAGTTACTTTAGGGAGAGGGGAGGTGGCAGGCAAGCTGAGCAGTCTGGAATGGCTTCACCCAGGCAGTGAGCAGGCCTGGGAATGTCTGTGTGAAGTTCCTTTATGAAGGAGTAATTAATAATTTGCCAGATACCTTGAACCCTGAAAAGAGAAGGGACAGAATCTGTAAAGCAGCCCACAGGGAAGAATTATCACTGCTACTTTTTGAGCTTTAAATCAAACGGACTATAGTACAGATTGCTTGCCAATGCTTTTTTTTTTTTTTTTTTTGAGACCGAGTCTCACTATGTCACCCTCGGTGGAGTGCTATGACATCATAGCTCACAGCAACCTCAAACTCTTGGGCTTAAGTGATTCTTGTGCCTTGGCCTTCCAAGTAGCTGGGACCACAGGAGCCTGCCACAAAGCCCTGCTATTTTTTTTCTTTTTTTTTTGTTGCAGTTGTCATTGTTGTTCAGCCGGCCCAGGCCAGGTTTGAACCCAACAGCCTCGGTGTATGTGGTTTATGCTGTAACCACTGTCCTACAGGCACTGAGCCATTGCCAATGATTTTTTTTTTCCTCCTCTGTTTTAAACTCTCCTACTTTGCAGGGATGAACTCATAAAAAATAAGGGAAAAGGATTGAGTTTATCTCTGGAATGACAGGTTGTAATCGACAGGCTTTAACTGGCTCTTACTTATGTGAAGGGGAGTTGCAGTGTGTCAGGCTTTCTGAATTCATTCCATGGACACCTATTCCTAGTTCCTGCCTCAATCTCCTATTTATTTTGCAATGAAGCTGTCCCCAGATAAGGTGCTTATATATAGCAACAGATCCTACTTCTTGTTTCAGAACAGCTCACACAGCTTAACACATTTCACCAGGCATAGAATTTGCCATGGTAGGAAGTAAAACGGTTTTTACATATATTCAGTCACTTCTCAGGGTTTTTTATTCCTTGCAAACTTCTGTCCTGCCTAACTAGGATCCACATAATCTCTGGCAGCTGAGTTGCACATTCCAGGATTTCCGTGGCTGTCGGGTACATTCAGACTGTAGACTGTGCTGTTTGAACCTGGCTTTGGGTAATCCACAGTAGCTGCCGAGTCTGAGATGGTAGTGCATAGAAGCTTGGGGTGGGCTACCTTTGAGGGAGAACATGAGTATCCCACCAGTGCAGGGAAGTATAGAGTGGGGATGGAGAACTCGTGCAGTGTCACAGAGCCAGCCTGGCCAGACTTGGCTCTCTGATTTCCTTGTTCTGACCAATGCTGGAACCTCAGGAAAAGTTGCAGAGTAGAGAGAAATTAAAACTCTGTGAACCTGTTCTCTGCTCAGCTCTGAATGCCCTGGTGCAAGTTGACTAACCTCTTTCTTCCTTTCCTTTCCTTTCCTTTCCTTTCCTTTCCTTTCCTTTCCTTTCCTTTCCTTTCCTTTCCTTTCCTTTCCTTTCCTTTCCTTTCCTTTCCTTTCTTTCCTTCCTTCCTTCTTTTTTTGAGACAGAGTCTCAGTATGTTGCCCTCAGTAGAGTGCTTTGGTATCACAGCTCACAGCAACCTCAAACTCTTGGGCTCAAGCGATTCTCTTGCCTCAGCCTCCCAAGTAGCTGGGACTACAGGCGCCCACCGCAATACCTGGCTTTTTTTTGGTTGTAGTTGTCATTGTTATTTGGCAGGTCTGGCTGGTTTTGAACCCGCCAGCTCTATGTGGCTGGAACGACCAGCCCTTCATGTTTTTTTTTTTTTTAATTAAAGTTATTTTTTTAATTAAATTTTGAGACAGAGTCTTGCTCTGTTGCCTAGGCTAGGGTATAGTGGTGTCATCATAGCTCATTGCAATCTCAAAACTCCTGGTCTCAACAGATCCTCATGCCTCAGCCTCCTGAGTAGCTAGGACTACAGGTGTGTGCCACCACACCTGGCTGGCTAACTTTCCTATTTGATTGTAGAGATGGAATCTTGTTCTTGCTCACGATGGTCTTAAACTCCTGGCTTCAAGCAGTCCTTGCCTTGGTCTTCCAGATTACATGCATGAGCTAGCACACTTGGCTATACCTTCATGGTTTTTGATCATTTCTGTCAAGTGTATTGGAATCTGTTCTCTTTATGGCATGTAGGTATTGTGAGAATAAAATATGTAAACAGATATTAAACTGTTTGTAAACCATAAAGAAGTAACTGTCCATGATAAATTTATGTGCATCTTCCAGTGGAGAGGGTTTTATGTATTATATGTTTCTTTTTTTTGAGACAGAATGTCATTTGTTGCCCCCGGTAGAGCAGCTCACAGCAACCTCAAACTCTTGGGCTCAAGCGATTCTCTTGCCACAGTCTCTCGAGTAACTGAGACTACAGGTGCCCACTACAATGCCTGGCTAATTTTAGAGATGGGGTCTCTCTCTTGCTTAGGCTGGTCTTGAATCTGTGAGTTCAGGCAATCTACCTTGGCCTCCCAGAGTGCTAGGATTACAGGCATGAGGTACCTCTCCCATTCATATTTTATATATTTTTATATTTATATATAAAACATTATATAAAATGTTATACATGTTATAAATACTATGTATCATATCACGTATTTATAAACCCCACTTAAAACAGATGATAAAGACTCAGAAATAGAAGTGTCTTCCTAAGCTCACATGGATAGTCAGTGGCATAGCCAGTACTTGAATCTTCTCTTTGAATCCTGTTTTCTAAGTTGACCCAGGGTCTTTTGAAGCAGTAGGCACCTATTGTACTATGTACTATCCAAAACATTAATTCATTCAGCAAACATTAAGTGCCTGTTATATCCCTGGCTTTTCAGGTATTGGATGAGTTTTGATAGTTGTCTTTAAAATTTTTTCCCGAGTAGGTTGTAATGAGCTTTAAAGACATTAGACTTTAAAAGAAAAATCCACCCCTCTTATTTACCCTTGGTTCTTAGTTGTAAATTCTTTTTTGTTGTTGTTGTAGTTTGGCCCCGGCCGGTTTTTAACCCGCCACCCTCGGTATATGGGGCCAGCACCCTACCCACTGAGCCACAGGTGCCGCCCCTTAGTTGTAAATTCTTGGTTGACATTCCTGTGTATATTTGTTCTGTAATTGGCCAGATGGTTATCTATTAGGAAAGGAATCTTAGAATGATTTCTGTAAGTGTACCGTGAGTTGTGACACTTGATGGTTCAAATTGCTTATGTTTGGTTTGCCAGGAGGAGATTTAACTGTTAACCTTCCTAAGTCTTTAGCCTTGGGCTTATCTAGTGGCAGCTGGAAAGCTTTAATAGTAAATTAATTGGAACACACTTCTAGAGTCAAATGTCACTTCTTTGGCAGCTGCAGATGTCAACTGGGACAAGTATTCAGAGTTTGAGAATTAAGAGTAGGTGTTAAATATGGCCCTCATAGGCCCTGGGGTTTCCTTTTTAACTTGCTAACATGTTGACACAGATGAGACTCAGAAGGACTCAGAAGGCAGTCATACACTTGCTGTGGCTCCATTCTCTGCAGGTTGAATATTTTAAGGGGTTTGGACTCTCAAAGAGCATGCACAGTTACTGGAATTCTCACGCCTGCTTTCTAAAGTGATCCTGAGTCAGCCACAGCCTTGTGGGGTCGACGGGATTATCCTTCGTCCCTCATTCTTTCAATACAAGGATTCAGAAAGGAAAGCGTCTTCCTCATGGGTGTGCATCTAATCAGTGGCACAGCCAGTACTTGAACCCTATTGTTTCTCGGGACAGGGTTCGCCAAGGCAGTAGACAATCTAAGGTACGAAGTGTCACTTGAGTTATTGATTTATTCAGCAAACATTGAGTGCCCGTTGTATCCTTGGTACCAGGCATGTGAAGATGAGTAAGGCAGTAGACAGATAGCTGATATAACCTGTGACATGCAGTTGACTTAAGTGGCAGAGCACTGTGGGGATGACATAATTGCTTGGGGGGAGCTGGAGAAGGCAGACAGCAGGAGGGGATGACTGAGCTGCAGTCAGAATGATGAGCAGGAGTTGGCCAGATGGGAGAGGGGCTCAGGCGGGGCACAGGCATGTGCAGGGAGGGGGCTTTCCAGGCTGCACTGGAGGGCTGGGAACGGCAGTGTGTGCTCACACCCAGTAGGAGCAGGAGTAAGGGACAGGAACAGCAGGTGGAGGCCAGCTTGACAGCCCTGTGCGCCAAGCAAGGCGTTCGAATGGTGTCCCATTACCACTGTACACCACATGTCCCTTGCCTGCAGCGCTGGCTGGCATCAGACAGCCTGTCATCTGCCCCCGTCCTCCCTTGCCTTCTTTTCTCTTTTTCACCCTTCTCAGTTTTTGCCTTAGGCTGTCAGATTTGACCCCATCTTCGAAGGGTTAGATGCTTTTGTCAGGACTAATCTAGATGTCTTCTGAGAGAGATTTCCCTATGTCTCTGTGTGCTGGAGAGATTGAGAGATACGGAAGGAGTTTTGCAGATCATGGCATCTAGAATTAGCACTCAGAAAAAGTGGGGGAGGCGAGCATGGTGTAGGACTGGAGAAAGATTTTTTTCCTTCTCTAGACCATTGCAAACTGATGCGTTCAGGGTATATCCGTACTTTGGTTGTGTTGATGAGATGGGTGTGTGCATGAGGTGGGTGTGAGGCCTCACTAGCAGCTACTGTGTGTTCTAATCCTTGTATGAGATGCACATAAAGATTGCAAACCTGGTTAGGGTGCCTGTAGCTCAGTGGCTAGGGTGCCAGCCACATTCAGAGCTGGAGGGTTTGAATCCAGCTCGGGCCTGCCCAACAACGATGACAGCTACAACAACAAAATAGCTGGGTATTGTGGTGGGCGCCTGTAGTCCCAGCTACTTGGGAGGCTGAGGCAAGAGAATTGCTTAAGCCCATGAGTTTGAGGTTGCTGTGAGCTGTGACGCCATGGCACTTTACCCAGGGTGATAGCTTGAGACTCTGTCTCAAAAAAAAAAAAAAAAAAAAAGATTGCCGGCCCATGTGCCCCTACCCTAAGGTGTGAGGTACTGTTCCAGTGTTACTGGACAGAGTGGAGGCTCAGAGGTTCAGTTACCTGCCTCAGTTTGCCCAGCCAGTATGGGATAGAAACAAAGATTCACAGGTGGGCCTGTCCAGCTCTTCCTCCATGCCCTGTGTCTCCTTCCTATGTAGGTGGGTCTATCAGTAGTGCCCTGAGTGTCAGACAGAATGGCTGTGGTTCCCAGTCTGCCCCCCTGGCAGCCTTGCTTATATTAGATCAATTTGCTGACAGGTGAACAAACAAGCAGCCAGCTAGTTTGATAGGCCTGAGAACTTGCCTTTGGAGAGAGTGGCCAAGTGCAGGAAGGTTATGCCAGGCCTTGCAGCAGAATTGTCTGGACATGTCACAAAATCTGCTGAGCCAGCAGTGCCTGCTTTATTATTCAAGATTGCAGGGCCTGATACTCATTTCTCAGCCCAGAAGAGGTCCAGCTGGAGGAAGGAGAGTTTAGGGGACTTCTGTACCTTGTATCAAAGGAACTTTCCCTTCCTTATCTTCAAGGGGATCCCCACAAGGACCCTTGCAAGAACAAAGATGAGTTGCTGATGAAGTGACTAGGAAGCTGGGAGTTCAGCTGCATTCAAAGCTGTGGCACTTAACGGTGGGAGCGACAATTAGAGAGGGTCCTGTTTCATTTATTCACCATTCTGAAGGCTGTTAGGGCTTGGTTTGTTTTTGTGAATGTTGAAAGGACTGGGTTAATCACGAATCAGATCCTAGATTGTCATCTGCTGGATAAATTCTCTGCTTTTTGTTGCTATGCCACATTTTATAACCATGTGTTTTGAAGAATGAAAAAGATAAGACAGTTGGCCGAGTTGCCACATTTATGGCGCAGGGAATGAAGGTCTGTAATTAAGTCTACATGCAAGGCCACCTTTTCTGTGTGCACTTTGAACTTCCTGGGGAAGGTGTTCCCAGTGAGTGCTATTTTCCCATTTTCCCCTGCGGGGCAGGCTGCTGACAACCTGAGAGCGGAGGTTGGATGTTCTGGATGTCTAGAGAAGGAGCCCCCTCTAGTCTGGAGCCACTGTCCTTTCCTGACGTCAGAGACTTCTGAGTGTTGGCTAACAGAAGCTCTTCACGAAACTCTAGCTTCTTACGAGTATTCCAGCTCTCAGTGAAATGACATTCTGCTCTCTGGGTCCCAAACCTTCTGCATTTCAAACATAAGTAACACCCTGTCAACAAGATCATGGGTGGAAAGTGGGAGTCCCTTGCCAAACTCAACTCTGGCAAAGAAACCTGTGCCGCCTTTTCTGGACGCTGTGCCGTGTGCTGCAGCACCCACTCCTCCCGTCTCCTTGCGGGTGACCTGTTCTTCGTTGGGTTGCTCCTTGGGGTCTGGGCTCACCACTTTCAGGCAGGCTCATATTTTTTAGTTTCTCGTTCTGTTAATATCCTTGCCGCTGTGACGATAAACTCCAAGAGAGTAGGGACCAAGTCTGCATGATTTGCTTATGCTTATTACTTTACCAGGACTAAGTGCTTGAAACTGATATTTGTTGAAAAGAGGAAAAAAAAAAGAAAAGAAAGCAACTGCCTTAGTCTGTTTGAACTGCTATAAGAAGATACGTTAGACTAGGTAATTAAGAAACAACAAAATGAATTAACTCATAATTTTGGAAGCCAGGAAGTCAAGATCAAGGCTCCCTGAGATTCAGTGTCCCAGCCAGGGCTTGTTTTCTGGTTCATAGGAGGTGCTTTTGTGTGTCTTCACTGGAAGCACAAAAGGGCTCCCTCAAGCCTCTTTTAAAGGGAGACTAATCCCTCATTCTAATTACATCCCAGGGGCCCCACATCTTAAAGCTGTTGCTTTGAGATTTGAATTTTGGGGGGATACCAGACAGGTAGGCCACAGCAACAACTTGTCAAATATAGTTTGTGTCCTAAAAATGGTAAAAGTTCATTGACTGTTTAGCACATGCCTGTGTATGATGCTGGTCTCCCACCTGGTTGTCTTGCAGGTGAAGGAAATTGGGGCAAAGGAGATTAACCACCTTGTCCAAGGACTCAAACATCAGTTTGTGTGATGTAAGCCTCTTTTCCTCTTCACCCTGCTACTTCTACCTCCAGTAAAATATATGCCAATTTTATTGTACCATGTTCCTAATTTTATTAAGTTATTTTTTACCAAGGTCACCTGATTTGGCTCTCATCCATTTTCGTTCATTTGCAGTCTTCTAATCTCCGTTTTCCCTTCCTTTGGGGCAGTGCAGTCTCTGAGGATAGTTCTCTGAGGCTAATTCCTTTACCTGTGCTCTGGAGTGTCTCTCCCATGAGGCATAAACAGTTGAAGAGAAATGTTGCTCTTGTAAAGGTAGTCAGGGTCAGCACTGTGCTGTATCCAGATCAGAAAACATGCAGAGGATGTATGTAGTCTAATAGAGGCAAAGACGGGCAACTTGGGAGGACCACGGGCCTGTTGGTGTTTTTAAAAAAAAAAACCCTTCTGCCTGGAGCCTGGAGGTTGACAGCTTTCAGATAGCCCCCTGTGAAGTGCTGGCACTTGGGAACGCTTAAGTTTAGAGAGAGATGTTTCAAGAGTGTTTCTAGCCCAGCTTTGTGTCCTCAGCATTGTTAGTGAATGGGACTGCTGTAGGCGGAGTCTGATGTCAGCTTTTCTGAGTTCCCGCTATAGTCAGGTGGCAGTTGGCTGTGATCCTGCCTCCACTGACTTTAGACCAGCCAGGTGGGTTCTGGTTTCAACTCACAGGTCTTAGGCTGTTGCAGAGAGACCTTGAAAAGGCACTTAAACCCTTAGTTTCCTCTTATAAATGAGGGCAAAAAAATGCCTGGCACAGAGAGGCACTCAACAAATGTCAGGCACCTTCTCTTTCAGTTCCCTTTTTAAGGCTTTTGACATCTAGAAAGGGAGCTTGTTAGAATAAATAAAGGGCCTTCCTTTGTAGAAAACAAAACTTCATTTAAATCGGGGGTTTTGATAGGTGTTTGGCTACTTAGAAAGCGTTCTTACTGTCTGGTTCTCAGCTGCCCTCAGCTTGATGGGGAACATAGATAATGTGTCATTATGTGTGAGCCTGTGGGTCGGGAAAGAGAGCCACAGGGCTCTGTGAGGGCTGGTCAGAGGGCACCGCTTTCTCCAGTGCCTGGTGCCCAGGTGAGCTGCAGGGCTGCTGCTTTGCAGGTTGACTCTGAGTGCAGATTTATGTACTTCAGGGCTCAGTTTTGGAGACACAGAAAATGAGCAGGACAGAGAGATTTGAAGTCGTCTGCAAGAGGTGGCAGGTTCTGTGTTGGAGAACAAGCCACTTTGGCCACTTTCTATGAATGGCATGAATAGAAAAGTTCAGAAATACAGGGTGGACAGAAAGTTTGTGTGCACTTTAAAGTTACATCTATTTTACATTGTACACAAGCTTTATGTCCATCTAGGCTTTTCTATCTCTGTGAGCACCAGCATTTTGGATTTTTTAACTTAAGTTTTAGATTTGTAGCAGTATTGTTGTCTGTTTTGTTAAACAGTTCTTCAGTATTGCGTTAAATTGGCATTAGAAACTATGCTGGGAACCAAATCCTCCTCACCCATTTGTACGGGAATGAGTGTTCCAGTTTTGCAAAGCTAGTGAACTTTCCAATGGCAATGTGTTTATAAGTTGAGGGCTGCCTGCCTGTATGGTGTTTTTGTAAAAAAAAAACAACAACATTCTTTTGGGCCAAGGGCTTCTGTGGGGTAAGGGGAGTTATCATTGGAACCAGATGCTGAAAAAGCATGCAGAAAGTTTTGACTTGACCTGAGAACAGTTGAGCTTGAGTAATCTACCAGTGTTTTCTACCAGTGCAGAATAATGGTAGTACAGTTACAGAGATCATCTGGTGGTTTCTGATTCCAGGTTTGCAGACAGATGGACTCTGTGATAGGTAAAGTTCTCTGACATTTACATATGAAGCACATTGTTATGTATCAGTTACGTCATATATTTGTTACTTGTGGCAATCACTTTACATTTGTAGTTTTCAGTAGTTCCTGCCTTGTATTCCAATATCCAGGTAAATGACCTCATAGCTGTCACTTTATGTGCCTTCTTTGGCTTTTGTGGTAGTCACACCCAGGGTGCCAATGAAGAATAGTTTTTTTTTTTACTTGAGAGAGTCTCACTTTTTCACCCATGGTAGAGTGCCATGGTGTCATAGCTCACATCAACCTCAAAGTCTTGGGCTCAAGGGATTCTCTTGCCTTAGCCTTCTGAGTAGCTGGGACTATATAGGTACCTGCCACAACACTGGCTTTTCTTTTCTTTTCTTTTTTTTTTTTTTAAGCAGGTCTGGGCTGGGTTTGAACCCACCATCCTCAAAGCATATAGCTGGCGCTTTAACTGCTCACTGAGTCAGGTGCACCCAGCCAAGACTTTTTGGAAAGCAAATGTTTTATTAATTTCATGAGTATTAGCATTTTATGTGCCCCCTAGAGCTTGCCCTCTTTCTGCTTAAACCTTACTGGGTAATTTGAACAGTGTGAAGAAGGCTTGGCACTTGTAGTTCAGTGGTTAGAGTGCTGGCCACATACACTGAGGCTGGCTGGTTCGAACCTGGCCTAGGCCTGCTAACAGCAATGATAATTGCAACAAAAAAACAGCTGGGCATTGTGGTGGGCACCTGTAGTCCCACCTACTTGGGAGGCTGAGTCAAGAGTCGCTTAAGCCCAAGAATTGGAGGTTACTGTGAGCTGTGACTGTACAGCACTCTACTCAGGGTGACATAGTGAGACTGTCCCAAAAAAAAAAAAAAAAAGAAAAAAAGAAAAGAAAAAGAAAAAGGAACAGTGTAAAGAAGAAAAAAATGATTTAGTTTTCCATTCTCCAGATCTAACCATTTCTAACACTCTTCTGTTTCTTTCTGAACTTCTATATACAGTAGAACCTCCATAATTGACTACCTCCCTACTTTGCCCACCTCCTTAAGTTGACCTAATTTTCATAGACCAGACACACACCACATGTACGTATCAGTACAGTAGGCCTGGTTCCCTGTGTCGACCACCTTCATATATTGACCAGTTTGTTGCAGATCCTTGCATAGTCAACTTAGAGATTCTACTGAGTGAGTGTTTGTGTGTGTGTTTCTGTATATATGTATGGACCTTGTCTTTGGTTTCGGACAACCCTGAGATTTTAATGTATAGTTTTGGTAACTTAATGTATCCTGAACATTTTCCACATTATCAGATATTCGTTGCAAGCATGACTTTCAGTAGCTGCATGCATTACATCGTGTCTGTTGTGTACTCAGATTTATTTAGCAACCTGCACTCGCACCATTGTTGACCATGTAGTTGGTTAGCTTTTGTGCCGTGATGGACATCTTCCTAAATACACTTTTCATTCTTCTTTAATTATTTCCTTAGGATACATCATGTGGAATTTATAGGTTAAAAGTACAGATTTTTTTTTATACTCTTGGCAAATTGGCAGGTGACATGTTTGGTGATTGCTGTTGGCAGCACTTACCAGTTTCCCGGGGGCAGTATGCTCCCTACTGGTGCAGTAGCCAAGAGCTAGAGTAGGAAAAACTAGAAAAACTATTGTTCCTAGCATCTTCTTTTACCCTTGCTTTTTTTTTTCTTTCATGTAAAAAAAAGTAGACCTCCTATATTATATTACCTTTTTAAACTTCTTTCGTATGTAAAGAAAGTGAGCCATAAACAGACCATCCATTCCTTTTCAGTAGGAAGCTCTTCAAACAAAGCCTGTGCTACAAGAAGCCCATCAGGGGATCCGAAGAAGTGAGCACTTGAGCACAGACACCCCTGATCACTGTCCAAGGGCCCTGACAGGGCAGCCAGGGAGGGAGTGGGGGGAGGATAGCTAGGATTACTCACCATGGTCTTAACGACCAATGCTAGTACACTCAACTGGACTTCCTTCAACAAGGACAGAACTCAGGCCTGGACTTTTCAGTCTGTAAAGCATGAGAGCACATCTAATGCTTACCACTTGCTTTGCCAACATATTTAATTTCCCTTCCTGAACTTGAGCTTTGTTCACAGTTATCAGGTGTGTGTCTGAAAACTGAAGAAAGGCTGCTTAAAGTGGAGTGATGAGCTAGTATGGGGAGTAGGGTGTGGTCAAAAAAAGGAGGAGTAGGAAGCAGAGGAGTAGGAAGTACTTACAGGGAACAAGCTTTTAAGTCTGCCTGGAAAAGGAAGTGAACTTGGAGAGACTGGAAAGTCTACTGTGCTCTTAGCAGATACCAGGAAGAACCTGGCTTGAAGTTGACAATTAGTAATGCAAGTTACTGATTATTATTATTATTATTATTATTATTATTATTTAGAGACAGAGCCTCACTTTGTCGCCCTCAGTAGAGTGCTGTGGCGTCACACCTCATAGCAACCTTCAGATCTTGGGCTAGGGTGATCCCTTCCCCCAGCCTCCCGAGTTGCTGGGACTACAGGCGCCTGCCACAACGCCCGGCTATTTTTGTTGCAGTTGCCACTGCTGTTTTAACTGGCTGGGGATGGGTTCGAACCCTCCACCCTTGGTATATGGGGCCGGCACCCTACCCACTGAGCCACAGGCACCGCCCTGATTATTATTTTTTTTAAGTTAAGTATTTGTTACCGAGTGAATGGGTTTCTGTAACTGAGAAAAGGGCTGTAAGACAAGGTCTCCCCTGTCCCGTTATGATTTCAGGAGCTATTTTTCAGCACTCTGAACCTGGAGGATATCTTGGTTTTAGAGACCTTTGCTGAGAAATGGGACTTAGGTTCAGTGTACTTTTTATCGAGGGCTTGGCATGGGGATAGGTGTACAAAGATTGGTTGGTAACAATAGGATCCCTGCCCTTGACTTATTAAGTTTAGTGGTGGAGAAAGGAGTAGTTAATACTACACAATAATCTTTTTACTGTGGTAAGATAAACATAACATAAAATTGACTATTTTAAAGTTTATGATCATCTTTTTTAACGTCAGTTCTGCCAGACAGTAACTCCTCATTTCCCCCCTCCCTAGCCCTCGGCAACTACTCCTGTACTCCCAGCTTGGAACCTGACTACTCTAGATACCTGGTGTAAGTGGAATCACTCAATATTTGTCTATTTGTGATTGGCTTATTTTACTTAGCATAATTCCTCACATTTGGTGACAGTGGGTCGTTTCCACCTTTTGGCTATTATTAAAAATGCTGTGATAAACATGAGTGTACAAATACAGTTATACCTTGGAGATATTGTGAGTTCTCTTCTAGAACACTCTGATAGAATAGATTTCACAATAAAGCAAGTCAAAAATTTTTTTGGTCTTTTGTGCATATAAAAGTTATGTTTATACTGTATTATAGTCTATTAAGTGTACAGCAGTATCATGTCTAAAAAATGTACATACCTTAATTTAAAAGTGCTTTATTGGTAAACAGAAATGCCAGCAGTTACATGAGCCTTCAATGAGTCATAACCTTTGCTGGTTAATGACTGCTGAATGGTCAGGGTGGTGGTTGGTGGAGGCTGTCAAGGCTGTGCTGCCTATGGCAATTTAGTAAAGTAAGAAGTTTGCTGCATCTGTTAACTCTTCCTTCCCCAAAAGATTTCTCTGTAGCATATATTGCTAATTGATAGCATTTTGCCCCCAGTAGAGCTTCTTTCCAAATTGGAATTCTCACATATCCTGCCACAGCTGCTTTCTTAACTAAGTTTATGCAATATTCTAAAACCTTTGTTATCATTCCAACCGTGTTCACAGCATTTTCACTAGGAGTGGTAGATTCCTTCTCAAGAAATCAGTTTTTTGGTTATCCATATGAAGAAATTCCCTTCAAGTTTTATCAGATTGCAGCAATTCAGTCACATCTTTAGGCTCCATCCACTTCTAATTCTAGTTCTCTTAATATTTTCCACATCCACAGTGACTTCCTCCACTGAAGCCTTGAATCTCTGAGTCATCTGTGAGACCAACTTTTTATAAACTGTTAATGCTGATGTTTTGATCTCTGATGAATCACAAATAGTGTCTAGAATGGTGAATCCTTCCCAGAAGGTTTTTAATTTACTTTGCCCGGATCTATCAGAGGAATCACTGTCTATAACAGCGATAGGCTTGTGAAGTGTACTTCTTAAAAGAAGACCTGAAAATTAAAATTACTTTTTGATTCATGGGCTGTAGAATGGATGTTGTATTGAAAATAACATTCATCTCTGTGTACATCTCAGAGCTCTTGGGTGACCAGGTGCATTGTCAACAAGCAGTAGTATTTTGAAAAGAATCTTCATTTATTTATTTATTGACAGTCTCACTTTATTGCCCTCGGTAGAGTGCCATAGCATCACAGCTCACAGCAACCTCCAACTCCTGAACCTAGGTGATTCTCTTGCTTCAGCCTCCTGAGTAGCTGGGATTATAGGAGCCTGCCATAACGCCCAGCTATTTTTTGTTGCAGTTTCGCCAGGGCCGGGTTCAAACCTGCCACACTCAGTATATAGGGCTGGCACCCTACTCACTGAGCCACAAGCACCACAGTAGGTCTCAGTAGTAGGCTTAAAATATTCAGTAACATCAGGATTGTTGGTTCACCTTGCCCTTTTATGTTATGGTGATGCTTCTTTTCTTAAATCTCATGAGCCAACCTGTTAGCTTCCAACTTTTCTTCCATAGCTTTCTCACCTCTCTCCGCCTTCATAGAATGAAAAGAGTTAGGACCTTATTCTGAAATGAATGGGCTTTGGCTTAAGAAAATACTGTGGCTGGTTTCACCTTCTATCTAGACTGCTGAAACTTTCTCCCTATCAATCAACAATAAGACTATTGTGTGTCCACTGAAATATCACTTCTGATTTTCTTCAATAACTTTTTTTCTTGTTTTCATTACCAGGCTGTTTGGCACATGAGCCCTACCTTTGGCTTGCCTCAGCTTTCAACATGCCTTCTTAACGAAATCATATCTAGCCTTTTTTCCTGTGAGACAGAGTCTTGCTCTGTTGCCCAAGCTGGAGTATAGCTTCGAACTCCTAGGTGAAAGCAGTCTTCCTGCCTCAGCCTCTTGAGTAGCAGGGAATAGAGGTACTGATGACCACACCCGGCTAATTAAAAACAAAAAGGTTTTTTTTTTTTAAAGAAATGGGTCTTGGCTCAGCCCCTGTAGCACAGTAGTTAATGGCGCCAGCCACATACACCGAGGGTGGCAGTTTCGAGCCCAGCCTGGGCCAGCTAAATAACAGTGACAACTGCAATAAAAAATAGCCAGGCATTGTGGCTGGTGCCCGTAGTCCCAGTTACTTGAGAGGCTGAGGCAAGAGAATCGCTTGAGCCCAGATGTTTGAGGTTGCTGTGAGCTGTGACGTCACGACACTTTACCTAGGGCGACATTGTGAGCCTGTGTCTCCAAAAATAAAAAAGAAGAAAGAAATGGGGTCTTGCTATGTTGAGGCTGCTCTTGAACTCCTGGCCTCAAGTCAACCTGCCCTCTAAAAAAAATGCTGGAAGTACAGTGGTTTGCCACTCTTTTTGGGCTTTTTTCTACCTTTTTGGGTTTTTTTTGAGATAGAGTCTCACCATGTCGTGCCCTCAGTAGAGTGCTATGGCGTCATAGTTCACAGCAACCTCAAGCTCTTGCGTTTAAGCAGTTCGCTCGTCTTAGCCTCCCAAGTAGCTGGGACTACATGTGCTCACCACATCGCCTAGCTATTTTTTGTTGTTGTTGTTGCAGTTATCATTGTTTAGCAGGCCCGGGGCCGTGTTCAAACCCACCAGCCCTGTTGTATGTGGCTGGTGCTGTAAACCACTGAGTTATGGGCGCTGAGCCTTTTTTCTACTTTTGTAAAGTGATAGATGTGTGACTCTTGCTTTCACTAGAACACTTGTGGGGCGGGCAGACTAGGGTTATAAACTGGCCTAATTTCAATGTTGTGTCTCAGGATAGGGAGGGAAAGAAGGAGAGAGATGGGGAATAAGCCATTGGTTGAACAGTCAGAACACACATAGCATTTATCAATTAATTTTACTATTTTATGGGTGAAGTTTATGGTATTCCAAAATTATTACAATAGTAACACCAAAGATCACTGATCACACATCATCATAACAGATAGGATAATAATGAAAAAGTTTGAAATATTCCAGGAATTACTAGAATGTGATATACACATGAAGTGAGCACGCGCTATTGGAAAAATGGCCCAGGTAGATAGCTTTGCTTGATACTGTAAAAAACTCAGTATTTGCAAAGTGTAATAAAACGAGGTATGCCTCCATATGTTTGAGTCTCTGCTTTCAGTTCTTTAGGTTCATACCCATACATGTTCTGGTCATATGGTAATTCCCTATGTAATTTTTTTGAGGAATTTTTACAGTGGCTGCATCAATTGCCATTCCCCCCTGCAATGTACAAGAGTTCCAGTTGCTCCACATCCTTGCTAACACTTGTTATTTCTTTTTTTAAAAAATTTTTTAAGTGGGTGGCGCCTGTGGCTCAGTGAGTAGGGCAAGTGAGTAGGGCACCGGCCCCATATACTGGAGGTGGTGGGTTCAAACCTGGCCCCAGCCAAAAAAAAAAAAAAAAAATTTTTTTTTTTTTTTTAAGTAATTGCCATTTTTTTGGGGTGTAGGAGGGTAATCTTGCTGCGGTTTCGATTTAGATTTCTGTAGTGGTTAGTGATGTTGAGCCTTTTTAATGTGCTTATTGGCCTTTTTTTTTTATTTCTTAGAGACCGTCACTTTTTTTTATTAAATCACAGCTGTGTACAATAATGCAATCATGAGGTACAATATGCTGGTTCCATATACAGTCTGAAATATTTTCACCAAAGTGGTTAACATATTCCCTTCATGGGATATTCCCTAACATAATCCCTTCATGGGATTTTCTTAATTATTGTGTTCAAACCCTTATACTCTACACTTAGTAAACTTCACCTGCCCCCTTCCAAGATGCACCCTAGGTGTGGACCCACCAATCACACTCCCTCCACCCTTCCTCCCCCTCCTTTCCCCTCCCTTTCCCCCTACCCTATATTCTTGTACTGAGATTGGGTTGTAGCCTTCATATGAAAGCTATAAATTAGTTTCATATTAGGGCTGAGTACATTGGGTACTTTTTCTTCCATTCTTGGGATACCTTGCTAAGAAGAATATTTTCCAGCTCGATCCATGTAAACATGAAAGAGGTAAAGTCTCCATCTTTCTTTAAGGCTGCATAATATTTAATGGTGTAAAAATATTACAATTTATTAATCCATTCATGACTCGATGGGTACTTGGGTTTTTCCCATGACTTAGCAATTATGAATTGGGCTGCAATAAACATTCTGGTACAAATATCTTTGTTATAATGTGATTTTTGGTCTTCTGGATATATATCTAGTAGAAGAATTATAGGATTGAATGGCAGTTCTATTTTTAGATCTCTGTATTCTCCAAACATCTTTCTCAAAGGAACATATTAGTGTGCATTCCCACCAGCAGTGTAGAAGTGTTCCCTTTTCTCCATGTCCACGCCATCATCTCTGGTTTTGGGATTTTGTGATGCGGGCTAATCTTACTGGAGATAGGTGATATCTCAAAGTAGTTTTGATTTGCATTTCTCTGATGATTAAGGATGATGAGCATTTTTTCATGTGTCTGTAGACTGTGCGCCTGTCTTCTTCAGAGAAGTTTCTCTTCAAGTCCCTTGCCTAGCCTGAGATGGGATTGCTTGTTCTTGAGACAGTCTCACTTTATCACTTTTGGTAGAGTGCTGTGGCATCACAGATCATAGCAACCTCCAACTCCTGGTCTTAGGGAATTCTCTTGCCTCAGCCTCCCGAGTAGCTGGGACTACAGGTGCCCACCACAATGCCCAGCTATTTTTTTGTGCCATTTTGGCCGGGGCAAGGTTCAAACCCGCTACCCTCAGTATATGGGGCTGGCACCCTAACCACTGAGCCACAGGCACCACCTAGTTATTTGCCCATTTTCTAATCAGTTTTGTTGTTGTTGTATGGGAGTTCTTTATGCATTCAAGATAATAATCCCTTATCACATAGATGACTTGCAAATATTTTCTCTTATTTTGTGTGTTCCATTTTTGCTCTGTTGATAGTGCCTGTTGATCCCCAGGTTTGAATTTGATGAAGTCCACCTTACCTTTTAAAGTTGTTAAGTATGTTTTAATTTTATCTAAGAAATCATTGCCAAATCCAATATCATAAAACTTTACCACTGTATTTTCTTCTAAGGTAGCGGTTCCCAACCTGTGGGTCGCGACCCACACGAACTGTATTAAAGGGTTGTGGCATTAGGGAGGTTGAGAACCACTGTTCTAAGGGGTATAAAGTTTAGATTTGGATTCATTTTGAGTTTTTTTTTGTGAGTGTGTGTGTCTGATGTAAGAAAGGATCTACATTTTTTGCATATGAATATCTATGCAAAAGCTTTTCCTGTACCATTTGTTGAAAACTAATTTTAGTATGTGAAAGATGTTACTCCAAGGAGTTACAGAGCCACAGTGTCTGGTTCGAGAGGGGCTGAATGAATGATGTATGAGGAAGGGGTTCAAGCTGCACTTCATTGTGGGTACAATGCATACCACAGGGGGCTTCCCTAGGGGAGTTTGCTGTATGTTCCTTCCTAGAAATCTGCCAAAAGCATTTCTAGTGTGAAGGGGGAATGTGAAGGAGACCCTCAAGGTAAGATTAGAAACACATGGTATTATTGAGCTTCCTAATTTCCTGTCTTCAGTTGTATATGTATTACTGTTTTATAGAAGCCTTGGTTGGACAGAAATTCCCTGTTAGTCTTTAGTATGTGGTGTTTTTTTAGAGGGTGAGAGGTGTGTGTGTGTGTGTGCATATTTTAGCTATTTTTCATGGTAGAGAGAAACAGCATTTTAAACTCTTAACAGAATACCCTGCATGGGGTATGAAAATATACCCTATGTTTTAATGAAAAATAGGTTTACAAATGACCTTCACAAACTATGATGTATTCCAAGCTTGCTGCAGATTGAGCCACTGAGCCTGATCCCTTAGCATGTGTGCAGCTGTGGGCTGGAGGGTTGAATGCGGATGCTGTGTCTCTTTCCTGATGAACTCCAGAGGGACACAGATGCAGGTCTTTCTGTGACTCTTTGTATATGCACAGGAAGTTCCTCACAACCCCATCTGTTGATCTCTTTTCCTTTTGGTTGGTTGCCCTGGTGCTCCTTGGGTGTCCGGCCTTCTTTAGGGTTCAGGGAGCTGCTGGATTGGTGCCCTCTTGTGGTCTTCCTTTGATCTGGAGGGAGTTGAAGGCTAAAAGCATGAAATTGAGAAGAAAACTTAGAGAAAGTAAAAACAAACAACAACAAAACTCTGTATGTAAGTCATTGCTTTCCTTCTCGCCCTCCCTCCCTTCTTCCTTCCCTCCCTCCTTTCTCTAGACTGGTCTCTAACTCCTGAGCTCAGGGTGATGTACCTGCCTCGGCCTCCCAGAGTGCTGGGATTACAGGCATGAGCTAATGGCACCTGGCCTGGAAGTCATTTCTAAATACAGCATGATAAAAGAGATGAGATTAATCAATTTAGCCACATCAGTACAAGTTTTCTTCAGTTACTTAAAGAAAAAAGATAGCTAACTGGAAAGAATTTCTAATACAAACATGAAATGGCCAGTTTTTCTTAATATATAAAGAGCTTTTATGAATCAAGTGTGAAATAAAAGGCCAATAACTTAACAGGAAAGGGAGGATACTGTATCAACAGACTGATTTCAGAAAAAAAGTCTTAGGCATATAAGAGATGTTTATCCTCACTTCAAATAAAAAGAGAAGTTAAACAGATCAAAATTAGGTATCATTATATAATGGTATATGTAACTTGATGGTGGGGGCCCATCAGGAAATAAAAAAATTCAGAGTCTCTGCCCTAGAAAAGCTACTACTGGAAATTTACCCTACAAATGTGCACCTATTCCCGCATATTAAGTTCCTTTTAGAAAAAAAATCACATGTAATTTAAAAGTCCATCAGTGGAGGACTAGCTATCATTCTTTCATACAGTGGAGTGTGGAGAAACCCTTATAAAGGAGATACTGTTAAAAGTGTTGATGGGATAATCTTTGAGATACATGAGTGAATGAAGACACAGACAATGTATATTAGTGTTTGTATTTCAAAAGTTTATTTACACATGGTTTTGTATGCAGGGACTGCCTCTGAAGGGATGTGCTTGAGACTGTAAACAGTGGCTGCCAGCAGAATGGTCAGCAGTCTGGCTGGGAGATGGGGCGGAAGGAGACGGACTTTGGGCCCTTTACTATTTTGTACCTTGTCAATTTCATACCATGTCGAGAATACCTAACTGCCTTTGGAAAGGGTAATAGAAGTACAGTAAGATATAATTAGAAAGGCTATGGTAGGAACTACCAAAAAACCCCCAAAACAACAAACCTAGAATTTCATGTCTGGTTTTAGATTGCTAAGATTTAATAATGAAGTAGGGACAGGCTATAGAATTCTGGGAGAGAGAAAAGTAAAACGTAGTTATCTTAAAAGAAGTCAGTATGCCGCTGATGGAGTAGGTTTCCTGCTCACTGGAAGCACGGCTTGCACACAAAGGGAGGGAGAGAGCGAGGGTAGCGGGATGTTGGAGACAAGGTACCGCTCATGCACGGAAAGACGTCGGGGAAGATGCTTGCCAGCTCGGTGACCACTTCCATCTCTAGTGGTAGGATCCAGGCAGTTGTTTCTGTCTTTGTTTTACTTGTACTTTTTTTTTTTTTTTATTAACAGTTATTACATATCTTTTTTTTATGATGAGAAAAAGTTACCCACTTCTGTGGAATCGTTTCCTGACTTCCCTCTTTCACCCCTCCTAGGAGGGCAGTCTTTCTTCCCATTGGGCTTTTGGTTCATCACCAGTAAAACCCCCTTATTCTCAACCCCTTCCTTTAGTGTCCTTTACCTCTTCTACCAAAAACCTGCTCTTTCCTGACGTCCCTTCTCCCCCTACAGCCAGGCCTTAGGAGAAGCTGTCCTCAAACTCTTTTTGTCTTGAGGCCTTGGTGTCTACACATAGGGTGGTGTCTGCTACTCCTTGATTTTTTAATACTTTCAGTCCATTCTCTCTCCCTGGAGGATTTTTACAAAGGACCAGAAAGGCATTGCAGCAGTTAGGTAAGAGCTAGACAGAAAAAGGACATTCCAGGAGAGGGTGCTGCCTCTGGCCCAGTGTTTTCTCAGGTGACCGTGGTAAGAACACGGACTATGAGGAAGGAGATGCTTTTTCTTTACTGTAACATCACATATAATCACTGGTGCATTGTTTTACTTGTATACCATGGTTCAGCAGTTTGATAATGTATTTGTACCATTTTATAGATGTGAGAAAAATAAAACTAATGGTCAGAAATTAATGATGATGTTTTCAACTAAGTTACTTGCCCCCCCCCCAAAAAAAAAAAAAAGCTTACCAATGGACTTTTGCTGGAATGATTTGTCTAAATGAAAATTTGGGGAGTCTTAAGAGAATAATTTTTTTTGAACATGTGTTTTTTGCTAGCCATTACCTTGTGCATGTCAGCCCATTAACACTTGCAGCCTGTTGGTGGAGTGAGTACCCTTTACCCATGATTCACAGTCAGGATGCCAGTGTTCTAAGAGGATCAGGGGCCTGAGATGTCACTAGCGTGGTAGAGACAGGGATCATGCCAGGTCCTGTGTGCCCAGCCAGCGTCTAAAATGCCCATATTTGGCTTTTTGGAAAATTGTGATAGGTGGGTCATTTTCATTCATTTTTTAAAAAATCCATCTTTCCCAGAGTTTATTAGGCATTTCTACGAAAAGACCAAACCTTTCTTTCTTTCTTTTTTTTTTTTTTTGGTAGAGACAGAGTCTCACTTTATTGTCCTCAGTAGAGTGCCATGGTGCCACACAGCCCACAGCAACCTCCAACTCCTGGGCTCAGGCGATTCTCTTGCTTCAGCCTCCCGAGTAGCTGGGACTACAGGTGCCCGCCACAATGTCCAGATATTTTGTTTTGTTGTTGCAGTTTATCCAGGGCCGGGTTTGAACCCACCACCCTCCGTATATGGGGCCAACACCCTACCCACTGAGCCACAGGCGCCACCCAGACCAAAGCTTTCTTAAATAGCACTTTCACACATCTGCAGCCTAATAATTCCTGTGCGTGTTGAAGCCCTGGAAGCACACAGTGTTGGGTCTGGAGGGGACTTCTTAGTCACCAGGTCCTGGTGCTTGATGTAGTTGTATTGTTAAGTTGAGATTATTTAGTATGTTTGATAATTATTAACCAGGATGTTTGAAGTAGATACTTCTGTATTCCAGGTAGTAACAGTTTACTGTTAGAGCAAATAGAAAACTCCAGGAAAAATTCTGCAGGAAAAGATTATATAATGAAATAATACATTTTTATGGCATATATCTTCTGGAAGGAGATAAAACATTTTATCTACATACATGAGTGTACATAAATAGAAGTTGAAGAAATCACTCACATCTTGATATTAAAAAAATTTTCACCCATTTGAAAAAAATGACAGGTATATTTATTTGCTATGGTTGGTAACAAATTACCACACTTGGTGGCTTTTTTTTTTTTTTTCCTGAGATGGAGGTCTCATCTGTTGCCCAGACTGGAGTGCAGTGGCACTTATGTAGCTTGCTGTAGCTTTGAACTCCTTGGCTCAAGTGATTCTCCCATCTTAGCTTCCCAAGTAGCTGGGACTAGAGGTGTGTGTGACCGTGCCTAGTTAATTTGTAAGAAAAGTTTTTGGTAGAGATGGGGGTCTCATCATGTTGACTAGGCTGGTCTAGAACTACTGGCCTCAAGAGATTCTCCTGGAAGAGATTCTCCTGCCTCAGCCTCCCAAAGTGCTATTATAGACATGATTCATTGGTTGGGCCTGCTTTAGGTGGCTTTAAATGACAAGAGTTTATTCCCTCAAAGTTCTGGAGGCCATAAGACAAAAAAAAATCTTGGTGTTGGGCAGCACTAGTTTCTTCTGGAAGACCTGAAGGAGACCCATACTTACGTGTGACATTAACTAGGTTTGTGCTGCCCACTTATGCAGCAAGCCAATCACTATAAAGGAGAAAAAGAGTTTATTTTTTTTTAGAGACAGAGTCTCACTTTGTTGCCCTCGGTAGAGTGCTGTGGCATCATAGCTCACAGCAACCGCCAGCTCTTGGGTTTAGGTGATTCTCTTGCCTCAGCCTCCTGAGTAGCTGGGACTATAGGCACTCACCACAACGCTTGGCTATTTTTTTGTTGCAGGTTGGCCTGGGCTGGGTTTGAACCCGCCACCCTCGGTATATGGGGTTGGTGCCCTACTCACTGAGCCACAGGCGCCACCTGAAAAGCTGAGTGAGGTAATGGAAAGATGAATTTTAAATCCTGTACCCCAGTGCAGGGATTCTACATGGGATAGAAAGCAGGGTCAGCCAAAGTGTCACGAATGGTGATTGGCAGGTAGAAAAGGCGAGGCCATCAAGCTAATGGCCTTGCATCATTCCCACGTCTACTTTAAGACTCAGGTGCAGCAAATGGTGCTGTAGTGTGATCTGAAAGTAGTTTTGGCCCCCTGATGCCAAAAGGCCTCTTAAGGCACCTTCACAGGCCTAGTTTAAGGGTTCGTGATCTCTGTCAGCTGGAACTGGACAAGAGCTGCCCCCTAGTTCCTGTAAAACCACTTTAAGCACCTGTTACTACCATAGTGACCCAGTCAGAGATGTTGTTTGTAAGGAAGCTGGTGGGAGTTTAGTTATGTGGCCTTTGGCTGTGGGACTTGATAGTGGGAGTTTTAAGATGAGCTGGAAGCCAGCCAGGCAGGTTCAGGTCAGCGTCCTGAGCCTCAGGTTCATGTGCTTCTCTTCTAGAGACATTCCTTGCATCATTCCATTTTCTAACTTTAACTTCACCTGGTTTCCATGTGTCTCTGTGGCCTTTCTTGTTTCTTGCAGGATACTTGCCATCTCTTCCTCACCCCTGACTTTTTTTTTTAAATTATTAAATCATAGCTGTGTCCATTAATGCAGTCATGGGGTACAATGTGCTGGTTTTATATACAATTCGGAATATTTTCATCAAACTGGTTAACATAACCTTCTTAGTTATTGTATTAAGACATTTATATTCTACACTTAGTAAATTTAACATGTACACTTATAAAATGCACCATAGGTGTGGTCCCACCAATTACCCTCCCTCTACCCATCCTCCTTCCTCCCCTCCCCTCCCTCTCTTTCCCCTTCTTCTTGGGCTATAGTTGTCACCCCTGACTCTTGGCAACTGCTGATTCTAGGGCCCACCCTAATCCAAGGTGATCTCGTCTCAGGAACCTTAATTATACCTATAAAACCTTTTTTCCAAATAAGGTCACATTCTGAAGTTTTAGAAGTTAGGATATATATTTTGGGAGGGGGCTACGATTCAGCACACTATACCCCTTCCCCCAGTTTATTCCATGTACAAAATAAATTCACCTCATCCCAATAAATTATCAATTGATGATGCTTGATGAGGAAAAAAGGATTTTGGAAGGTGACAGTTTGGATTTTTGGAATTAAAAAAAAGACAAAGAAGATAGTTATTAATCTTTTTTATAGATAACCTTTTTATTTTGAGATAATTATAGATTTATATGCTTTTATATGAAATTTACCAGAGGTACCATGTACTCTTTACTCAAGTTTCCCTGATGGTAATATCTTACACAACACAGCAGAGTATTAACATTGATATAGTGAAGATAGAACATTTTCATCACTGCTGCTGTTGCTAGCCACCTTGTCGTCTCTCACCACCACCCCCTTTTCCCTAACCCCAGTCAAACAGTCGTCTGTTCCCTATTTCCACAATTTGGCATGGAACCTTTTGGAATCGCCTTTTTTTGCTCCACATAATCTCTGGAGAGTCATATAATTTGTTGTGTACCATTGGTTTATTTTTGTTGCCACGTAATGTTCCACGGTATGGATATACCACAGTTGGACCATCAGAATGACTGTAAGTGATGAATGACCATTGTAATGAATGTGGGCAATGGAGGCTGGAGGCCTCTGCTGACTTCTTTGCCTTCAAACCCTACAGGGTTGCCAGCCTGACTCTCTCTTCAGCCCAGTTAAGAGACGCTTTAAACTGTTAACCCTGGCTAAGCAGAGGCTTTCCCAGGAAAGCACTGTCACTGGGATCTTTCCTAAAGTGGCTGCCTGCTTCTCAGGTGCGCCAAAACAGCCTCACTGTATGCCCCTGAGGACCAAGGCTGCAAGGCAGCTTTCCTACTGCTGAACATTGAAAGCTCTACTCTTCATTCAATATGATATTGGCTGTGGGTTTGCTGTAGATAGCCTCTATCAATTTAAGAAATGTCCCTTCTATACCAATTTTCTTGAGTGTTCTGATCATGAAGGGATGCTGGATATTATCAAAAGCTTTTTCTGCATCAATTGATAGAATCATATGGTCTTTGTTTTTTAATTTGTTTATGTGCTGAATTATACTTATAGATTTACGTATATTGAATCAACCTTGAGACCCTGGGATAAAACCGACTTGGTCATGATGTATAATTTGTTTGATGTGTTGCTGGATTCTGTTTGTTAGGATCACAGACACCATTTTGTAATGTGCTTTGTCTCCTGGCTATGTGTCTCCGAGATTTTTCCATTTGATAGGTTGAGATAGATCTGTCTCATTTTTAGAGTGGCATAGATTCCCATGGTATTAATGCATCAGAAATTATTTAACTGGTTCCTTCAAAGGTGACCTTAAGCTAGCCACTTGAGCTAAAGTAGGCTTCGAGGGATACGATCCCAGGTAGCAGTGATCAGATAGTGGCAAGTGAGGCAGGAAAGGGAGCAAACTTATCAAGGATGGTTGATGAGTGGGTATCTGTGGTTTAGGGGGTCCCCAAAACCATGCACAAGTTCAGTGATTCGCTAGAAAGACTTGCAGAACTCAGAAAAGCTGTCATTCTCATGATTACGGTTTATTACAGTAAAATGATATGGTCTAAAGTCAGCAAGGTTTGCGGCTGTAGTTTGAATGTGTTCCCACCAAGATTCATATATTGAATCCTAATCCCCAGTGCGATAGTATTAAGAGGCAGGGCATTTTGGGGGTGATTCCCTCATGAATGGGATCAGGGCCCTTAGTAAAGAGACCCTGGATCAGCCCTGCTATCCCATGAGGATTCAGGGAGAAGGCATCATCTCAGCAGCAGAGAGGGAGCCCTCTGCAGATACAGGATGTGCTAGGATCTTGCTCTTGGATTTCCTAGCTCCTAGGACTGTAAGAAATAGACTCCTGTTATTTATAAGCTACCAAGTGTATGATAATTTGTTATAGCAGTCTAGACAAAGACAGGCATATAGGGGAGAGTCCAAGAGACACTGGGTACAAACCTCCAGTTGTCCTCCACTGGAATTGTATGGACAGTACTTAATTCTCCAGCAGTGATGTGTGGCAACACACTCAGAGGGATGCCACTCAGGGAAGCTTACCTGAGTCTTGGTGTCTGGGATATCTGATGGGGGTTGGTCACATAGCCATGGTCAACCCTAGTTTCCAGCCCGATGTTGAGTGGCTCAAGGGCCCAACCACAAATCACAGTTAGTATGGGCAGTTTGGCATGGCTCAGGCAGAAAGTCACAGGTGCTATGGGTAGGACACTATCTACGGATGCCCTGAGTATCCTTCAAGGTAGGCTGAGAGGGTGGGCAGGGCACCAACAGTCTCAGCTACACTTGTTGATGGACGTTTGGACGTGTTTATCTTTTCCAGGTTTCTTTTTGTATTTTTTTTTTTGTTTTTATAGAGACAAGGTCTTGCTCTGTCACCCAAGATGGATTGGAATGCACTGGTCCAATCATAGCTCACTGCAGCCTCAAACTCCTGGCCTCAAAGAGATCCTCCCACCTTGGCCTCCCATGGTGCTGGGATGGCAAGCATGAGTGGCCATGCATGGCCTAATTTGTTATTCTTACAGACAATACTGTAGAACTAGGGTTGACAAACTTGTTTATAAAGAGGCAGGTGATAAAAATTTTATTTTGTATTCCCTTTTAGCTTAAAAAAAAGTTTTTTTTTGAGACAGGGTCTCACGTTGTCTCTTAAGCTAAAATGCAGTGGCATCATCATAGCTTACTGCAACCTTCAACTTCTGGGCTCAAGGGATTCTCAGTCTCCCAAGTAGTGGGACTACAGGCAGGCACCACTGCACTCCTGTAAGTTCTCTGTGTTTTGTACAGATAGGGTCTCATTCCTGCTTGATTTGGTATCAAACTCCTAGCCTCCAGCAATCCTCCTGCCTTTGCCTCCTCCAGTTCTAGGATTACAGGTGTGAACCACTGCACCCTGCCCTAGCATTTTTTTTTTAATTGAGATAAAATTCACATAGGCCAGGCAGAAGGATTGCTTGAGGCCAAGAGTTCAAAACCAGCCTGGGTAACATAATGAGACACTGTCTATACTAAAAATTAAAAAACTAGCAGGGCATGGTGGTGCATATCTGTAGTCCCAGCTACCTCAGGAGGCTGAGGCGGGAGGATCACTTGAACCTAGAAGTCTGAGGCTGCAGTTAGCTATGGTGATCATGCTACTACTGAACTCCAGTCAGGACAACAGAGCAAGACCCTGCCTCTTAAAAATTAATTTTTTTTAATTTGTAAAATTCACCCTTTTAAGTTTTACAATTCAGTGCTTTTTAATATATTTGCAAGGTTGTGCAACTATCATCACTACCTAATTCTGGAACATTTTTGTCTGCCCCACAAGGAATTCTGTGCACATTAGCAGTCACTCTCCAGTCCCCCTTCCCCTAGTCCTTGGTAACAACAAATATATTTTCTGTCTTTAAAGATTTGCCTATTTTGGGGAGGCTCCTATGGCTCAGTGGGTAGAGCCACAGCCCCATATACCAAGGGTGTTGAGTTCAAACCTGGCCCCGGCCAAACTGCCACAAAGTAATAGCTGGGCGTTGTGGCAGGTGCCTGTAGTCCCAGCTACTCTGGAGGCTGAGGCAAGAAAATCGCCTAAGCCTAGGAGTTGGAGGTTGCTGTGAGCCATGTGATACCACGGCACTCTACTGAGGGTGATAAAGTGAGGCTCTGTCTCTACAAAAAACAAACAAAGATTTGTCTATTCTGGCTTGGCGCCTGTAGCTCAGCAACTAGGGCACCAGCCACATAAACTGGGGCTGGCGGGTTCGAAACTGGCCCAGGCCTGCCAAACAACAATGACAGCAACAACAACAACAACAACAACAAAATAGCCGAGTGTTATGGAGGGCACCTGTACTCCCAGCTACTCGGGAGGCTGAGGCAAGAGAATCACTTAAGCCCAAGAGCTTGAGGTTGCTGTGAGCTGTGACATTACGGCACTCAACTGAGGGCAACATAGTGAGACTTTGTTTAAAAAACAAAAACAAAAAAGATTTGCCTGTTCTGAACATTTCATGTAAGTGGAATCATAATATGTGGCCTTAAAAACTTACACATAAATGTTTACACCAGCATTATTCATAATAATAGTCAAAAGGTAGAAATAACCCAACTGTCCATCAACTGGTAAACAAAATGTGACATTATTTATACAGTGAATACACACAGAATATTTTCTGTTCATAAAAAGTAACACTACAACATGGATAGACCAGACACATAGTAAAAGGCTTTGAAGGACATATAGTCTTGCTCTGAATTATTCAACTGCTATGATCTGAATGTTGTGTCTCCCCCCAGATGTATATGTTGAGATTCTAACCTCCAAGATGATGGTATTAGGATATGGGATCTTTGGGAGGTCATTTTGTCATGGGGATGGAGCCCTCATGATTTAGATTAGTGCCCTTATAAAAGATATGCCAGGAAACCTGCTTATTCCCTCCACTACATAGGAGCCATCTTTGAGGACACAGGTCCACATCAGACGCCAAATTTGCCAGTAACTTGATCTTGGACTTCCCAGCCTCAAGTACTAAGAAATAAATTTCTTTTGTTTATAAGCTACCCAATTTATAGCATTTTCACATAGCAGCCCGAATGGACTAAGACATCAGCTTTGCCCTTTTAGCACAAAAGCAGCATGTAAACAAATGAGTTTGTGTTCCAATAAAACTTTATTAGGAAAAAAAAAAAAAAAAACAGTTAGTGGTCCAGATTTGACTTGGAGGCTCCAGTTTGCTGACTCTTAGTATATAAAAATGTTCTGGTATGTGTATTTTTGTTCACTTGTGCAGACAACTCTATAGGATAAATTCTTAGGAGGGAAATTGCTGAGTCATAAGTTATAAGACTTCTTCGGAACAGATACCGTGAACCACCCTAAAAGTTGAACTGACTTTCTCTTCCACCAACAGTACATGAGAATGCTTATGATTCTTAAGCTACTTTCTCAAAGAAGTAAAACCTATAGCCACTTACAAGGTATCTTTCTGCATTGTGATTCTGGAGCTTCAGAGAAAACAATAGGACATTTTGACCCCATAGAAAAGCAAATGAGGCTTTGAATAGCATAATGTTATCTTGTTTTAGATTCAAAGCACACAGGGAAGGGGACTTAGGGAATTTATTCCTTTTGAAGATATCAAACTTAGTGTGAGCCCAGTAGGTGTGTTTCCAAAAAGTTTTGAGTATTACCTAATCCAAAAAAACCCACAAAGAACCAAAAACCCTTTTTTTCAAATGCTTGAGAGATCCTTATCAATTTCCTTTATTAAGCAAAAGTTCCATTCTTATTATTTCCCCTTTTTAATAATGGATTTACATGTAAATGAGGTCCAACTATGCATTCTGAGCATACCAAGTGTACAAAAAATATACATGGTCCAATTTTTTTCACAGAGCTGACAGGTATCAGTCATTCTTGACAGAAGATGCCGTAGTATTTCACTTACCATAGTTTGCTCTAAGTCTTTTTAACTTTTAGATAATGGATGGATTTTTTTTTTTTTTTTTTTTTGATGGATGGAGTTTTTGTTTTTGTTTTTCTATTTTTCTTTTTCCCCCATTTTCATCATTTGGAATTCTTGGCTTGGCGTGAACCCCACAGAGGAGAACAGAGGCTCATTAGCATTTGAACTCTGTTTTTGGCTGCATATTTTAGTTGGTTTATTTGATAATCAGCATCCCTCCTGGGATCAAGCCTGCCTTTGCTCAGCTCATGCTGAGTGAATCTGTGATGTTTCCCATGCTGTAACCCTTCATTTGTAACACAGACACAGCCTGGTTTCCCATTAGCGAGACAGCACGCCTGCGCTACCCACCCGCAGATAAAGAATTAGGCAGAACTTGGCCAGGAAGATAAATCAAGTTAACCATCTCATTAGGCTTGAAAGACACAAACTAAGCATAAGTTAGGATTAACAGAGAAGCTTTCCAAAGAGACATACAGCACAGGAAGGGGTGGAAAAAATTACTATAACCATTTCCCTAAGAAGACTTTTCACCATTGCATGGAACAGAGGAAACATGAGGTCTCTTTTTATAAAAGGTCAGCAGACAGAAATATAAGATTGAAATAGCAGCATAACATTTATTGAGCTCTTACCACATACTAGGCACCGTGTGCTCTGAGCTTTACATACATTATTTCATAGAAAATGCAGATAGATAAACTTGTAGATAAACTACCACCAAGATTCCTATTCATAAGGACTCAGGCTCAGAGAAGTCACCTCTTTTGACTCCAAGTCCCAGAGCTTTGTCAAATGTCAGAGCCAGGATTCACCCAGGATGCATTGCCAATCCCCACTCCAGGGGACACTCGGCCATGTCTGGAGACATTTGAGGCCATCACAGCTGCTACCAGCATCTAGTAAGTAGGGACCAGGGATGCTGTTAAACATCCTGCAATATACAGGACAGTTCTCTTTGCAGAGTATTGTCTTACATGATGTCAACAGTGCCATGATCAAGAAACCCTGCTTCAGCCCCTCAACTGCACTATAGTGACAGCTCGCTGTCCCACTGGAACTAGCCATTTTAGAGTAAGTGCTGCAGGCAGTGAGGTTGCAGGACATAAGTTTAGGTGTGCAGCTCTCTGGTGGTGCAGCTCTCGGGCAGAAAGAGCAGCTGGTGCAAAGACTGTGAGGTAGAGACAAGGCTGGCATGGTGGGACAACAGGATACCAGGCGTGGCTGTTGTAGAGACTGAACGGGAGGATGAGATGAGGGAATTGGGATTTCTCGCCAGGTGAAGAGAAAGACAGTCCCCTAAGTGATGACCTCGTGCATGCAGCTGAGGATGGTACACTGATGGCCTCTGTCTTGTCCCTGCCTCCTGCCCCACCCCTCTCACTCTAGTTTTCGGCCACAACATGAAGAGCAGCAATGACTTCATCGGAAGAATCGTCATTGGCCAGTACTCGTCAGGCCCCTCCGAATCCAACCATTGGCGACGTATGCTCAACACCCACCGCACAGCCGTGGAGCAGTGGCACAGCCTGAGGTCCCGAGCAGAGTGTGACCGCGTGTCTCCCGCCTCCCTAGAGGTGACCTGAAAGGCTGCCAGGAAGGAGGCTTTCATTTGTTTAAAAAAAAAAAGAAAGAAAAAGACAAAAAATGTGTCATATACTATTACATTCACACCTGCAAACACACACACACACACACACACACACACACACACCCTAAATCCTCTCAGAACAGAGAGGAAGCTGACTATTGATTATAAAATGACCACTTCCAATGAGTGAGCCCTGAGAACTTTGCGGAAGCCCTACCCGTAATCACAAGCTAAGTAGGCACTGCCATAGGACTTATTGGCAGTGCTGCTCATGTTGCTACCCCTGCCCCAAAATGCACTTTCAACCCTCAGGCCAGAAAGGGGACATTCTAAAAGGTGCCAGCCTCCACTGAGACTGAGTTCCAAGAGTTTGGCCAGTGTGTGGGCAACGTGACTCCCTCACCCCAAAACACTGGCCCACTCGGTACCTTCTGAACAGGCTGCTGTTATTCAAACCTGATACCTTTCTCCAAAGGTGTAAGTATCTTTGTTTTCTTAGTAAATGTGATAGCTAGGTTAGACTATTTAGAGAAACCAAATCGCAACAAAAAAAATACTCCAGTATAAGAAGCCTCTCCTGGCTTAACCCAATTGTCTGTGTGGTATGTTCTCACGCCTGTGCCCTCACCAAGGAACATGTGTGTGTGCCTAGGTGTCCCTCTTGAGAGAGCAAGGTGACCGGTTGGGACCTCAACCCCAACCACTCCCTCTCTCTGCCTCTCCCACCTGGTGAGATTTTACCCAGCATCGTCCTGTCAAAGACCCCACCTGGGGTGATGGTAACGTGTGTATGTGTGTCCAGTAAATAGAATACATGTGCTAGAACAGAAGTAACATTTTTTGACCAAATCACGGTGACTGTGACCCACCGAAGATCTTCAGAGAACTTGACACATGGATTAAAATGGCCACCACATCCCATCCACAACAATCTCCTTCCTTAATCATACTCTAAGGATCTTTCTGTGTTTGTGTGTGAACCAAAGTCACATCCCACGTGCTAAGGAATTAGTGGAGCTAGAGTAGAACTCTGTCTCTCTCTCTTTCTCCCTTTCTCTCTGTTGGATGCTTCTGTATCTACCCACAGCATATTGTCTGGTGTGATGGGGAGCCATTTATTGAAATTAAAGATTATTTATTTGTGCCATGCATTTGAGTTACCTTTTTTCTTTATGAACCTGGGACATGGAGGATGAATGGGTGTTCCAGCTACTACTGCTGTTTAACAACCACGCCAGGGACTTGAAGCAACAATATACTTACAGATTTGGGGGATCAAGAAAGTCAAGTGTTTGCCGCATGTTTGCCTCCCTCGAGCAGTGTGCTAACAGTTATTCAGTTTTGCTGTCCTCTAGAAAACCATCCTCTTGTTGGTGCAAGATTCATGGCTTATTTGAGGCGGATAAATGCCTGGTGGCTTACCCCTGCTGGCAACTTTGGGTATTGCAGGGAGGAGCCTCTTGGGTTGTTCTGGTGTCTTTCACCCTGGAGTGGAGGTGTTGTCAACATCAAGGGGGAGAAACGAGAAGTCTGAGTTAGGATAAGTTCTCAGGAGAGAAAAGAAGCAAGAGGTACTTTCCTTTTTAAAGTGGCTTCCTTATTATGGTTGTACAGAAGAAGATAGATGCGTAAGAGAACAGACAAAATGAGGGTAGACAGGTGCATAATAGGCATTCGGACTGGAGATGGGTAATTGGTGATTAGGCCCGAAGAAGCCACAGTTCAAACTCTGGGCGCCCTGCTCCTTAACTGTGTACCAGACCACAAATCATGAAACTCCTCCGAACCTCAGTTTCCTCATTGTCTTAAGGCAGCTCAAAATCAGACCTCAGGGCAAGGACCTGGTGCAGATAGTTTATTTGGGAGATGACCCCAAAAGGCAGAAGTAGAAGACTAAGTCAGAGAAAGGAGAAAAGCAGACAGAGGCCATGCTAATGACCATGTGGGCTCAGTTATGCTGGGGCCCCCTGGAGAACACACAAATTCTCACTATACAGAAGCTGGAACATTGAACTACTGACCCTAGGCCCTCCTGGCTTGAGGGTTGCCCCCTGGAGGCATTAAATGTTTGGCACTTTGGGAATGTCACATGGCCTGAGCAAGCCACCATAGCACCAGCAATAGTCTGGGGCAGAGAGAGATGTGTATGCTTGGTGAGGTCAGCTGTGCACGCACACGGCCCAGCTCGCTGCAGCCACAGAGGCTCAGGTGGATGGAAGGATGTGAAGAGGGGTGTCCCCTGCACTTGCTACCCTCATGAGCAATGACAGGAGGGCTGGCTGAGCACTGTAAGAGTGCCAACCATCGCATTTAAGCCTCACACAGCAGCCTACGGGGTGCAGGGGAGATACTGTTATACCCCTTCTACGAACAGGGAAGCCAAGGTTAATGAGGTTAAGTGGCAAGTGAGCAATAGAGCTAACAGGCCAGCACAGACCTGGCTGGCTACAGCATTTTATAGGTTGAATTGTGCTTCCCCACCCCCACCCCCACCCCAAAAAAAAGATTTGCTGGGTTCATAACCCCTAGGACCTCAGAACATGATCTTGTTTAGAGATGGGGTCTTTATAAAGGCAATCTAGTTGAAGTGAGGCCATCAGGGTAAGGTCCTAATCCTAAAATGGGGGAATTTTAACACAGACAGACTTAGAAGAAAGAAGACAGGAAGAGCCAGGGAAAAGATGGCCATCCACAAGCCACGGAGAGAGACCTGTAACAGGTGGTTCCCTCCCAGCCCTCAGAAGGAACCAACCCTGCTGCCGCCCTGATCGCAGACCTCCAGCCTCTAGAACTGAGACAATGAATGTCAGTTGTTTGAGCCTCCCAGCACATGGTGTTTTGTCAAGGCGGCCCTAACAAACTAAGTCAGAGCCAGCCTGGCTAAATGCTGTGCTGGGCTTTCTCCCTGAAAATAGGGGGAAAATTCTTAAGCCCTCAAAAATTCTCAGCACACTGTGTGATGTTTGAAACTACCAGGCATTCACAAGGCAGTGTTTGCTGGCTGACTAGAGACAACCGTGATAGGCCAGAGCAGGGCCATTAACACCTCCAGGAATAGAGGGGGGACATATTGAAAGGTGAAGGAAGCGCTGAGTTTCTATAGAAACCTGGGCCCAAGGTGCCCTGTTGCAGGTGGCCTGCTTGTTTTAATTAGCATCCTCCTCCTTAGGTGGGAGGAGGGAAAGGAGATATATGGGCCCCCTCATAAACACTCATCTTCGGGATGTCGGGGCTTGAGTTCAAAGAAAAAAGATGGTTTGGCAGTGAGGTGGGGGAGTTTTAAAGCCACTTCTGTTTTTCCCAGAACCATCTCTTGAGTGATAAAACATTCACCCCTTTCCCTCTTTGGCAGCAAGTCTGAGCTCAAAGCCAAAGCCAGAGTAGCTGGGGATTCTGGCCCACGCCCTGCACTTGACAGAAGCTGGTGATCCCTGCCCTGCCCTGCTCAGAGGGGATGGATCCCAGGGTGCCAGGAACAGCTCTCTGGGGCACTGATGATTCCCTCTGGACCGCGGGGAGCTACTGCAAGGGAGAAGCATTCCTCTCCCTTCAGGGTGGCTGGTCTTCCACCACCAAGGGGATATCTGTTCTCTTTTATGTTAAAAAAAAAAAAAAAAAGGCATTTAAAAATAACTCCAGAATGGTTAGTAGATAAAAACTAAAAATTTACATCAAAAAAAAAAAAAAGACTAGAAGGCAATGCCCTAAGACAGTGGCCCCCAACCTTTTCAGCACCAGGGACCAATTTCGTGGAAGACAATTTTTCCATGGATAGGGAGTGGGGGGATGGTTTTGGAGTGATTCCAGGGCACTAATCTCTACCTCAGACCATCAGGCATCTGTCATAAGGAATGCCCAACCTAGATCCCTCACGTGCTCTGTTTACAGTAGGGTTCAAGCTCCTGTGAGAATCTAATGCCGTGGCTGATCTGACAGGAGGTGGAGCTCAGGCCGTGATGCCAGTGATGGGAAGCGGCTTGTCAATACAGGATGAAGGCCGGGCACAGGGGCTCACCCCTGTACTCCCTGGCTCCCTAGCACTCTGGGAGGCTGAGGTGGGTGGATTGCCTGAGCTCACAGGTTTGAGACCAGCCTGAGGCAGAGTGAGACTCCACCTCTAAAACAGCCAAGCATTGTGGTGGGCACCTGTAGTCCCAGCTACTTGGGAGGCTGAGGCAAGAGGATCACTTGAGCCCAAGTGTTTGAGGTTGCTGTGAGCTGTGATGCCACAGCACTCTACTGAGGGGGACAAAGTAAGACTCTGTCTCAAAATATAAAATAAAAAATAAATACAGCTGAAGCTTGTTGGCTCACTTGCCTGCTTCTTCCCTGCTGCTGTGCAGCCCAAGTCCTAACAGGCCACAGACAGGAACTGGTCCATGGCCTGGGGGTGGGGAGTGCAGACCTAGAGGTTGGCAGCAGCTTATCCTTCGGGTTGTTATTATACTACCCAACTATATTAGTCAAGGCACTCGAGAGGGATAGACCAGTGGGAAATACAAAATAGGATTTATTAGGAGGAATTGACTCCCATAATCACAGAGGGAGAGAAATCCCACGAGAGTCTGACTGCAAGCAGGAGAATGACAGGAGCCCCAGAGGGGCTTAAAGCAGGCAGCGTCGCTCAGTCCTAATGTAAAGCTCAGAACCAGAGAAGCCAACGGTACAGCCCCCCTGAGACCCAAGAGCCCTCTGGAAGGCTACGGAGATAAGTCTCAGGGTCTAACAGCTGGAGAACCTGGAGTCTGGCATCTCCCTGAACCATCCTTAGTCTCCAAATAAAAATGACCAGCTCATAATTCTGCCTAATCTGACACAGCTACTCTGTGTACAGCCGAAAACACACTGATCCTATTCCTCCAAAGAGAAAGTAAAGTTTTTGAGGGATGTTTAGTCTTTTCCTGATATCCCAAACCTTAAATACTATGATGTAAAATTAACAATACTCAAATACTGGGCAGTGTCCATAGCTCAGTGGATATGGCACCATCCACATTCAGCGAGGCTGGTGGGTTAGAACCAGCTAAAACAACAATGACAACTGCAACAACAACAACAACCAAAAAAAAAAAAAAAAAAAGCTGGGTGTTATAGTAGGCACCTGTAGTCCCAGCTATTTGGGAAGCTGGGGCAAGAGAATCACTTAAGCCAAAGAGTTGGAGGTTGCTGTGAGCTGTGACGCCACGGCACTCTACCCAGGGTGACTGCTTGAGACTCTGTCTCAAAAAAGAAAAACAAAACCAAACTCAAATACTGGTATAAAGTCAATAAATCTTATGTCAAGTGACAAGAATTAGAGAGGAAAGAAGACAAAGATCCTGGCTTAATATACGTGTGTATGTGCACTAATGTAGTCTTAACACAGTGGGAAGGAAAAACTCTTAACAGTCCTTAACTCTGTAACTGGTCAGGGGTGGTAGCTGGTATTCAGAACCGTCTTTTATTACCCATTCTATATTCCCTTTGTCTTCAGTAAGCACCTCAGCTGGTCAAGGTTTTTTATCTGGTGGGGAGACCCAAGCCTGCCTGCCTGCCTGCCTTCCTTCCTTCCTTCCTTCCTTCCTTCCTTCCTTCTTCCACCTGCAGCCCTGCCTGGATTGGGCTTTTGCAGTTTTCTGTTGACCGTAATCACAGGGTGTGGTTTGACTAAGAGACACCAAAAAAGGATCTCCTGTACTCCAGACTTGCTCTTTCTCAGCACCACTGTGGAATCCTAGTCCAGTATCCCCTTGGTAGTCCAGATCAATCACCCCAGCCAGATTTCTTTGTCAGCAATTTGCCTATCATGTTTCTTCCAAGTCCCTGACCATCATTCGCTACAGCCCATGAATCACCATGTCATTGCCCATCCAGCCATTTCTCCTTCCAAGCAAAGTGCATGACTGGTTGCACTGCCAGAGTTCTGCCTACCGGGAAGACTTCCCCTCACCACTGACCTTCAGGGATGTCCCAGAGGACTGTGAGGCTGCAGCTGTCCACGTCTGAGTGGTGCCTGCATATCATGACCCTTCTGCATACCTGTCCCGAGTTTTCTCTTCCTCCGCCAACTGATCGCAGGTTATTTACACTTCATGAGGTGACAGGTGCATCTGGGAGAGAAGGTAGCAGGAGGGGGACCACGGGCGTTTGGGCCTTACTGATGCCACAGGGGCCTGCTCAGACCTCATCACACACACACCCTCCCATGCAATGCTGCAATATCTGCTGTGCACGTCCGGCTCTATGATTTATGGGTCAGATATCACCCAGTTCATGACGGGCCGCTCAGGACACATGGCAACTTGGTGGCCTGGGATCAAGAGCTCAGTTGCTGCTAAGTCCCGTGGTAGGCCAAGCCAGCTTTCTCAAAAAGGAAAGTCATTATCTGCAGGGTCTGTTTTTATGATTCGAGGTAGTCCTTTGTTCTCCTGACTGGGAAGGTTCTGCTTTGACAGATCAAGTAGTAGGCGTTAAGTGACAAAGCTGCTCTGACATTCCAATCTCCCTAAGCCTTTGAAACCCTTCCTCTACATTAAACCGGGGAGATCAGGCATCTCCGCTCCCTCGAGGTGGGCTCTCTTTTGATCCATGCTTCAGCCAACCAAGCCAACAAATGATTAGTATCTTTCCAACTCTCCAGTCTGCAGTAATACCATCTCTGCTTAGTTTGTCCCTATGAATGCATTTGGCCTGATCCAACTTCATGTCCCTTCCATGATAATCCCACACCATTAATATCCATTCCTGCACATGTTCTCTGGAATTCTTCTTGTATAAATGAGAAAATTCAAGTAATTCTTAGGGGGCACAGCATACCTTCTCATGGGCCACAATCTGCTTTTCACCTTTCCGGGCCTGCTGAAGGTTAATCCCTCGGTCAGAGATGGAAAGGCCCAGACCATGGTGGGTAGAGGAGGAGAGGTTACTTTCTCTGGAAGACAAGACCCATCAGAATCAGCGGCTCAGTGTCCCAGCTTCATCAGGGTGCTCCCACACGTCCCCATCCCAACGTACAGGGTTGCATTCTTCCCGGATCAACACCCTCACTTTAACAGCAGACCAGGCTGAGCATTCGCCTTTCCGTGGGGCTTCGGCCAGTCGCAGGATGAGGGCTTGTGTATGATTTTCAGTGCTCTCAATCCTGTGGCTACGGGAGACAAGGTTCTCTTTTAGGGCACACTTAGAAGCTTTCAGGCTATTTATATGCAGAGAATTTGAATCCCTGGGCTCATCCTTTTCTTTCACCACTTTGTCTAGCAATGTTAGAGCAACCAACCAACTTCATTCTATTCTTTGGTTTTCCACAAAGGGTCAAAAGTATCAAGTACAGGGTCATCCGGCTCCTTGCTGTTTGTAAGTGATGGAGAAGGAAGGAGTGTCAGGTGACTTGTTTTATATATCTCAGTTAACAGTTCATGCTGCAGACCACCAGTCCTCTCTGAACTATTAGAAGTTGGGTCCTTAGCATTTTAGGTCTGATCAGATCAGAGAGCCAATTCCAGAAATCCCAAACCCAATTTAAAAAATTCATCTTTAAAATTGTTTCTCTAAAACCACTCCTGGAACCAAAATCTATATTCGTCAGGGTTCTCCAGAGAGAACTAGTACAAAATATAGAAGGGAATTTATTAGGGAGAGTTGGCTCACCTGATCCCAGGGCAGAGAAGGCACACGACAGGCCAACTGCAAGTTGGAGAACCAGGGAAGCCAGTAGCTTAGCTCAGTCCAAGTCCAAGACCTCAGAACCAGGGATGCCAACAGTGTGGCCCCCAATCTGGCCTGCGAGCCTGTGGAAGGCTGCTGGTGCAAGTCCCAGAGTCTCTGAGCTAAAAACGCCAGAGTCTGGTGTCCGAGAGCAAGAAGAAAAGGGTCCCACTCTAGAATAGGAAAAGAACAGAGATAGTCAATCCCCCCTCTGCCTGTTTGTCCCAACTGGGCCCACCCACACTGAGGACGACTCTTTTTCTCTCAGTCCACTGGCCCACAGGTCCATCTCCTCTGGAAACACCCCAGAGACACACCCAGAAACATGTTTCACCCAGCCACACAGGCATCCCTTAGAGTAATCACATTGACACCTGAACTTAACCATCACACCAACTTTATACCTTTCTATATAGTATTTTCAAAGGTTCCCAAGTGATCTAATGATAGCTAACATACTGAGTGCTCATCCTGTGTTAAGCATTTTCCTAAGCACTTGTATGAAGGAAGTATTGATTTGTTCCCATTTTGCAGTTGAGAAAACTGAGGCTTGAAGGGAATAAATAATCAGCAGGTTTGGACTCTGAACAAGGATACAATCTGAATTGAAAGCTATGAAGTCAACTGACATCTACTCTTTTATAATTGTGGTGAAGGGGCAGGACTCTTTGGTGAATAAACAACATTTTTTAAAAGCTAAGAAATTAATGGACATCGCACAGCATGGTGGCTCGTGCCTGTAATCCTAGCACTCTGGGAGGCTGAGGCAGGAGGATCTCAGGAGTTGAAGACCAGCCTGAGCAAGAGCAAGACCCTGTCTGTACTAAAAGTAGAAAAATTAGGGCGGCATTGTGGCAGGCATCTGTAGTCCCATCTACTCAGGAGGCTGAGGAAGGAGGATTGCTTGAACCCAGCAGTTTGAGATTGCCGTGAGCTGTGACACCATGGCACTGTACCCAGAGTGACAGAGTGAGAGACTCTGTCTTAAGAAAAAAATTAAGAGACATAGATAGATATAGATTATAGACAGAGATAGGTGGATTGCTGAATAGACGGAATGTCGATAGAAAGAAGATATCTTTTCTGAACCCCAGCCTGCTGTGAACACAGTGTGTGTGCATGGCAAGTGGGAGGGGACACCATCTCTCCATAAATACAACTCGAAGAAGCCAGAAGATTTATACTTTATTTCAAAGAGACCCTACAGCCTCCAAACAACAGCAAAAATATTATTAATATTTGTTAAGCAAAGAAATTGTCTACCTTCCAGACAGTAAGCTTGAGATTTAGAGCAGAAGCCCCCTGCCTATTTTTGTAAATGAAGTTTTACTGGCACACTGCCAGGCACATTCCTGTGTTCCTGACAGAGTTGAATAGTTGTGACAGAGACTATATGGCCTGCAAAATCCAAAATATTTACTGTTTGACTTTTTATAGAAAAAGTTTCTATATCCTTACCTACAGAAGTTTCATAAACCTTATGGTACACACAACCCATCTGGGGTTTTAGTAAAAATGCAGATTCGGATTCAGCACATCAGGGGTGGGGCGTGAGATTTTTTATTTCTAATGAGCTCCCAGGAAATACCACTGCTGCTGGTCCATGGACCATACCTGGGTTTGAGCAAGCAACAAATATTTTGTGAGTGTCCCTTCAGAGAGGGACATGAACTGGCCTACAAAAACCTTTAGACATTTCACAACAACACGAAGGAGGTTTATTTGCCAAATCAAAGGATTCTCCAACTTCCAAAAGAACTTCCAGTGTCTAGCTTTGGACTACCCTCCTTATTCCTATCTACTATACAAGTCCACACTCAGAGGGTCATTGCTATGGTTTGAACATTTTTCCCCTCCAAAACTCATGTTCAAATATAATTGTCATTGTGATGGTATTGGGAGGTGGGGCCTGAAGAGGTGTTTAGGTCATGAGTTTGCCTTCGTGAATGGATTAGTGCTGTTAACCCACGAGCGTGAGTTAGCGACTGCGGGAGCAGCCTCATCCCTCCCTCTGTATCTTTCCCCTGCTAACCTTCTGCCATGTGATGGCTTTAGCAACAAGGCCCATGTCAAATTCCGGAACCTTGATACTGAACTTCCCAGTTTCCAGAACTGTTGTGTCGATAAATTCTGTTCATTATGAATTGCCCAGCGTCAGGTATTCTCACATAGCGGTACAAAATGGACTAAGACAGACACATCTGATTTCCCAGCAGCCTCTAGCAGGAGCCTCTCAGGTTAAACTCACACGATGATAGGGAAGAGAAAGGTAATAACCAAACTTTCTTCTCTATTGATACTTTGTACCAACCTCTAATAATGTTAGTTTTGAGAGCTATGTTTTATAACACATATATTAGTAGAGGCTTGGTGCCTGTAGCTCAGCGGCTAGGGCGCTGGCCACATACACGGGGGCTGGTGGGTTCCAACCTGGCCCGGCCTGCCAAACAATGACAACTGCAACAAAAAAAATAGCCGGGCGTTATGTGTGCTGAGGCAGGAGAATCACTTAAGCCCAAGAGTTTGAGGTTGGTGTGAGCTGTTACATATATATGTATGTGTGTGTGTATATATATATATATATATATATATATATATATATGTATATATATATGTATATATATGTATTAATATTAGTGCTGTGAGTTGTATCTGCACCTGACTTACAAATATGTAATAAATGTGTGCCATTTATAAATAATATAAGCTTTGTTATTATCTCATCTTATAAAGGAGGAAACAAGGCTCAGAGATGCACATGTCCATGGTCACACTGGGAACTAAAATTCCTCTTGGTCCTCTGAGGGGGCCTGGCCTAGTGCCCCTGTGCTTTCAGCTGTCACTCTGAGCTGTCCCCAGCAGTGTGATGCAGAGGGAGGAGAGAAGGCAGGGAGGAGGAGGGAACTGGTGTCCACCCAGCCTGCCCCAGTTCCTGCCAGGCCCCGCCTGAACCCTGGAAAGCAATCCTGGACACAAGCTCCCGCCAAAGAGCCTCTCTCCTCCACTCAGGCCAGGAGGTTGCTTTCCAGGGTCTCAGAATGCAAAGGTGGGGGCTGTGGGCCGCAATTTCCCTGACCCTTCTCTCTGTCCAGGCCTTTCCACAAACAGACATCAGCATCAGAGCAGGTGAGTGCAGGGGCCAAGCTGGGAGAGGGTGGGCAGGGGGACACACCCAGGGACTTTTCTAAAGGTGCGGCCTGGCCACCTCCGTTGGGGGTTTGGGGGCTCGACCTGCTAGCTTCCTGACAACCTAGGCCCTAACCAGAGAAGTCCTGGGTTTAAATCTCAGTTTTGCAGTTTACAAGCTGTGCAACTCAGGACAAGTTTCTTGATCTCTTTGAGCCTCAGCTTGGTCTAGAAAATGAGGGTGACAATGGCGCCTTCTTGGAGCTACGGTGCAAGGGTTAAGAGATGACATGGGGACAGTGCATAGCACAGTGTCTGGTGTCATGGGACAGCCTGAAAATAGCATTCTTGTTAGGGCTTTGCCATCTGGGAGCCACCCCCACCTTGGCTGTGACATTCCCAGGGATCTGTTGGATCTGCGTGCCACCAGAGGTTAGGCATGCAGGGAGGACAAAGCTGTCCCTCTAGGGGCCTCCCTCAGGGTCACCCTAGAGGCCTGGCCCTGTGCTGCACAGCTCTGTGAGTTTTGTAGGGTGTCCCTAGAGATTGGGATACACTTATATTTAAAAAGGATTTTTTAGGGCCAGGTGCAGTGGCTCACACCTGTAATCCTAGCACTCTGGGAGTCAGGACCAGTGGATTGCCTGAGCTCAGAGACAGAGAGCTGACAGCCTTGGACATGTGGCCTCCCAGTTTTCCATATGGAGGATAAGAGGCTTCAAGTGAACTTAATTTCTTCCACTTTGCAACAGGGAGCCAGAGGTTGACTCCAGGGGGAAGAGTCCTGAATCCTGCAATCTCCCCGTGGCTGAGGCTCTTGCCTGTTACCTCTATCAGTTTCTTTCCAGACATTCTTTTAAAAACATACTATTAATAATCTCAATAACAACAGTTAAGACATACAGAGGCCTTCCTATGTGCCAGACATAGTTCTAAACACTTTTTATATATAGATTTATTTAATCCTCATAATAACCCTATGGCTGAGATACTATTTTTTATAAACTTATTTTAATTAAAACTAATAATGAAATACCTAAATGGAGATTCTTCTAAGACCAAGTTACTGGGCTGTGATAGCATTGAGGTGCATTTAAACAATGGGGTGACATGGTTACCAGATAAAATACCAGTAAGTAAATAGCAATAAATCCTTTCTTTTCTTTTTTATTTTTTGAGACAGAGTCTCACTCAGTTGCCCTGTGATCCTGTTGCCCCAGCCTCCCAAGTAGCTGGGACTACAGGCACCTACCACAAGGCCCAGCTATTTTTAGAGACAGAATCTCAATCCTACTCAGGCTGGTCTTGAAATCCTGAGCTCAGGCAATCCACCCATCCCGACTCCCAGAGTGCTAGGATTACAGGTGTGAGCCACCGCACCTGACCCTAATAAATCCTTTTTAAATATAAGTGTATCCCAAATATTCCATGAGACATACTTATACTAAAATTATTTGTTATGTATCTAAAATTCAAATTTGACTAGGTATCTTGGGGCAGGGGGGTTAATTTGGCAACCCTAACAGGGTTGAGGGATGAAGAGAGATGGTCTCAGTTCACTTGGGCAGGTAGCAGAGGGTTCCATTCTGTCATAAACTCTCCCAGGTCACAGACTGCGTGGCTTAAACAATAGACAGATATTTTTCAGATTTCTGGAGGCTGGGATGACCAAGATCAAGGTGCTGGCATATTTGGTTCCTGGCTTGAAGACAGCCACCTCCTTGCTGTGTCCTCACATGGCAAAAATAGGGATAGAGATGAGATAAAGATGAGATAGAGATACAGATACATATACAGATAGAGATACAGATAGAGATAGAGATACAGATAGGGATAGAAATACACATAGAGATAGAGATACAGATACAGATACAAATACATATACAGATACAGATACAGATACAGATACAAATACAGATACATATACAGATACAGACACAGATACAGACAGAGATACAAATACAGATACATATACAGATAGAGATACAGATACAGATAGAGATACAGATACAGACAGAGATACAAATACAGATACAGATAGAGATACAGATAGAGATAGAGATACAGATCGAGATACAGATACAAATACAGATAGAGATACAGATAGCGATACAAATACAGATACAGATAGAAATACAGATACAGATACAGATAGGGTTTCTTTCTTCTGTAAGGGCACTAATCCCATCATGAGGATGGAACCTCATCTAAACCTATTGCTTCCCAAAGGTCATACCTCTCAATACCATCACATTGGGAATCAGTGCTTCACCCTAAGAGTTGGGGTAAAGAAGAAGAAACTGAATTCACCACATTCCGTTTGTTAATGGTAGGAAAGAACTTGTAAAAAACAAACAAACAAAAAAAAACCTTTAAACATTGCCTTGTATGTCCCAAGATCTTGCCTTTCTGCCCAGCAAGAGTGAGAAAAGGCCAAGACTGAGGTTGAAAGTCGGAATAAGTAGGGGATAATTTGTGCCCATGAGCCATGTCTGGACCTCAAGTTTCTTCACCTAGAAAGTGGGGATAATGAGGGCTTGGGGGATTTCCAGTGAGCTCATGCAGGTCAGATGCTTAGCACATAGTAAGCACTTGAAAAATGATGGTTATTCCTGCTACCACACCTATCACTGTAGTTGTTGATGTTCTGGTAGAACGGAGCAGGAGACATAGTTTTCTGTTGTGATGAAAAGACTTCATAATGGAAAGGAACTTCTGGGCATCTGTCTTCACGCCTCACCCCTACTCTGCGATAAGGGACTGGGATTGTGTTAATTGCAGCAGCCTTGAATGTCTCAGAGTTTGAAGTTGCAAGAAAGGGTCCTAGAAATCCACTCGGCCCAACCCTTCCATATTACAGCTGTGGAAACCGAGGCTACAGAGGCCAACCAGGCTGGCCAAGGTCATTCCTGGTCCAAGTGGTAGTTCTTCTGCTCCCCAGGCTCTCAGCAAGAAAGCCCAGTTCTAGCCTGAGCAAATGGATCTTCCAGAGAAAAATGATTTCAGCACAGACAGAATGTGTGAGTGCATGTCGGCAGGTGCATGCTGACGTGTGCTTGGAAGGACTCAGGGGTCTCCATGGGCCCTTGCAGACCATGAGGGTGGGTGTACCTGCAAAAACCCTCCTTACTGAGGACAGGCCTAGTTGTTCTTCTAGATACCTCCAGACTGTAAAGGCAAAGCAGAACAAACAGGTCATTCATCCCACTCCTCAGAACTTTCATTACTCACCTCTTTAACATGCAGATACATGCAAATAGTGTGATTCAACCGCACCCCTTAGGTTTATTTTAAGAAAAACCAAAAACCAAAAACCTTTAGGCATCACTGAAAGACTTGGGAGGATTTATCCAGACCAGATCTTTTTCCCAACACCTTTTCTCTGAACCTGCCTTTGAACCTATTGCTTAACTGGATTCATGAGTGTAATGTGCACCTAGTAAGAGCTGCATTAACATTTGATATTCTTCTTCTTCAGCTATTAAAAAGTTTCCTGTCTATGGCTCCTGAGTCTGAGAACTCTCTGTAACAAAGGAAATTATAAGAAAAGTGTTTTGAAGCTCAGGATGTGCTTCTGCGGGTCTTCAGGGATAAAGATGGGGAATGAGTCAAATTCTGCAACTTTCTCCTCTCCCTTTCAAGAACTAGCATTGCACTCTCAGAGCTCTGGGAATGTCCCAGGGCCCAGGCTGTTTCTATTGCAGTAATGTCTTGTGTTTACCAGAATGCCCACCTGTGAGCCAGGGCCCGGCTTACCTGTGAAGCAAGTACTGTGATCATGCCCATTGTACAGACAAGAAAACTGAGGGACAAAGTACCAAGTTTTCCACTAGGGTCATCTGACTCCCCAGAGTCCAAGCTCTGAAATTGGAGCACAGAGGCTTAGGCAACTGTGTCCCTGATCTTAGCCCTGATAGCCCTGATATTAGAGTGTCCCTTGTGCACTCAGCCCATTCCCAATCCTCCTTTCTGGTCACAGCCATCTGTGTATAACTTCTAGAACACTTAGTATATGATGATTCTTTGCCTTCTAGACTGTGAACAATCTGAGAACATGCACCTTAAGCCAAATAGATACTCAGGAAATGCTGACCAATTTGCTTAATTAATTATTTGTAAAATTTGGGAGTTAATATATAGATATTTTACAAATGAGAAAATGAAGATCAGGAAAAAAAGATGTTTTCTGGAAGAACTGGACTGTTTAGGGATTTCCAAGTCTGTCAGATCTGAGTCTCAATCCTGGCACCACCACTTGCTAACCAAAGGAGCAAGTAACTTAACTTTTCTGTGCCTCAGTTTCCTCATCTGTAAAATGGGATTGATCCTGAAACCTCCTAGGTTGGTCTCAGAAGTCAGGTACTAAGGATCCCATAAATGGTCACTGTCATTAGCAATTTGAGAATTGTCCAGGGCTTCTTCCTTTGTATCTTGAGGCCTCTGGAGTGGCCCCAAGAAGGGACACAAAGTGCAGGTGGACTGCCTGGGACTGTCAGTTCCACTTCTAGAGGGAGGGCTGACCATGAAGGAGGCCAGTCTGGCCATGGAACCCAGGGGACAACAGGAGGGCAGCACCGGCTCCTAGCAGCCACCTTCCTGGAGTCTGCAAGACACTTCCCTCCTGCCCCTGGGAGCGCCCATGGCCCAGTATGGGGACTGGGTAGACACATGCGGCCCCCAGCACCTCCCCCGCCCCCACTGGATCCCAAGGCTGATTTGGTGAGGAGGCAGCAGGGTAGTGCATCCCTGGGTGGCTGGATCGAGGCCAGGGACTGAACAGCCAGATTGAGTAGGAAGGTGACAACTTAGTCTCTTAAAAAGAGAGAGGGGGGAAGAAAAGAGCCCTGAATTCCACTGGTGTGTTTTCTTTCCCTAACAAGCTCAGAGTTCCCAGAGGCTCTGACTCCACCCCAACTGGGAGACGTTGGGGGTCTTTGTTGCTGCTCACTGAAGTAAAAGATCATAGAGTTTGGCCTCTTGGTCTCCAGAGCAACAAGCCCCTTGCCCGGCCTCCCCTCTCCACGTCCCCTCCCCCAGCCCCAGCTTCATCTCTTGCTTCCTCTCAAATTCCCATCCATGATAAACCGTTTCCAGTTCACCAAACGCTGCATTCTTGCTCACACCTCCAGACCTTTGCACATGCTCTGCTGTCCACCTGGGATGCTCTTTCTAGGATTCTTATTCATCCTTCAGCTCTCAGTTGAGATGACACCTCTTCTAGGAAGCCCCCCGAGATCTCTGAGCCTGGCTCGTGTGCCACTTTTAGGTGCTCCTGTGGAACACCCCATCCAGGGAGGGGCTGCAGTGGCGCCCCAGCCGTAACCCTCTGTATGCTCTCTGAAGAAGGGACAGGGAAGCCACCCATTCAACTCGAGAGAAACAGCCAGTTTCCAAACTAATTTGGGAGCTGCATCCTCAAGTTTTTGCCAGCATGGCACACACCCACAAATTACATGTGAATGAGACCTTTATTTTTGTGTTTACTTTTCTTAATTTTCGTCTTCATAGACTCTAAGACCCAAGGGGTCAGAAGCCACCTCTGTATAGTTTGCCATAGCACCTTCATCTTGTAGCCGACTGCCTGAGACCAAGTAGGTGCACAAATAGTCCTGGCTGAATGAATCAAGATACGGATGAAGGACCAGCCCATCAGGACTGGAGCAAAACAAATGGACTTAAATGCAATAGGAATCTCTAGGTCTGGAGCCAGACAGCCTGGCTTCAAATCTTTACCTCTCTGCTTGTTAGGAGGTGTGCGACTGTGGGCAAGTTAATCAACCTCTCTGTGCTTTGGTTTCTTCATCTGTAAAGAGTGGATGATAGTGGTAACTACCTCGTAGGATGTGTGAGGACTGAATGAATCAATATGTATAAAGCACTTAACACAATGCCTGGCACACGGAGAGTGTTGAGGAAGAGTTGGCTCTGGTGGTTGTGTTGCCATGGTTACCTGACGGTGAAGTTTTAAAGCTAAAGAAATCCCTTTCCAAGACACAGATTAGCAAAGCCTGGTTTGGGGTCACATTGATGAAAGCCTCCTATTTCCAATTTCTAACATCCCAGAGGTAAAAGAGGAGGGGGAATACTAGGTTGGCGTTAACGATTATTCTAGCGTGAGTCTGGGCTCCCTCTGCCTCCCAGGTCCTCCCAATTAGAGGCCTTTGCCTGCCCAGGTGGAAAGGGGAGCAAATGAGCAGTGACCTGTTGCAGCCCCATTTTCTGGTACGTTTCACCCTAGGCATCCATAACAACTATTTGTTCAGTAGAAAAAAATCAAAGGCACCAGAAGTGGGGAGGAGGGAGGCAAATAGCTCAGGAAATTCTCCACACTGAGGTCTTCCTTTTGAAATGTCCACCAGGCTTCAGGCAGAGGACACTTGCCTCCGTGTCCATCCCCAAACCCCCTCAATTAATTATTATTATTGCCATGCCCTATTCAGTGAGAGAAAGAATGAATAATTGTCCAGGCTCCATCTTTCAGTATGGTACACTACAGACTGGCATTTCCCAGATTTGCATATGCACGTAAGTCCCTCAGGGGACCTTGTTAAAATGCAGATTCTGTGCCGGTGGGTCTTGTGTGGGGCCTGAGAGTCTGTATTGCCCATGAGCTCCCAGGCGATGCTGCAGTTGCCCTGCACAGCAATCGAGCTGAACAGTCTGGATGACCAGGATCAGACAACTTGCCTTCAGGGCTTGGTTAGAAACGTTCAGGAAAGTCATCTGCGAATCTGGACGCCCAGCTGCAGGGACAGCAGGACACACAGGTGGTACATACTGTCTTCTCATCATTTTTCCCAAAAAGCTGCCCAAAAGAAGTGGTATTTGATTCCCTACATGTATTTATTCATTCAAAACTAGTCGTTGTGCACCTGCTCTGTGTGAAAGCACTGGGGAAGAAGAATGATCGTGACAGACGCTGAGGGGCAACAGTGCACAGGAAGCCACGGGGACATTTGAAAGTTGGGATGCGAGGGACTCTAAGGGCATTTACCACAGGCTCCCACCTCATCTTCCCAGAGAAGTCGCCATGCAGCTGAGACTTCAAGGAGAAAGAATTGGCCGGAATCAGGCTGAGGGACATGTCTGCCAAGATCTGGACATATGTTTGGGAAATGGCAAGAGTTGGAGCCCGTCTCCAGTAAGGAGGGGCAAGGAATGGGCGAGAAGCCAAAGGCAAGCAGCCCCCAAGGGCAATCGGAACACCTGGAGGGTATCGGCGAGACGAAATCCAAAAAGGAAGGGCACCTCTGGGTCTGGGAGGGGAAGCAAGGCAGAGGCGCAGCTCAGAGGCAGCTGAGAAGCTCTTCATGAGAGACAGCAGGGCAGGAAGAACTGGAAAGAGAGAAAGGGACCAATGAGAGAGGGTGTAGATCAAACGGACATGACCTGTGAAATGACTGGATGTGAGGAGAGGACGCAGGAGAGGCGGTCACGGTGATGTTTGGCCAATTATCCAACCATGCTAGAGAATTTTGGCCAATTCCAGACAATTCTTGCCAACTCCATCTAATTCCACCCTGTCCACGTCAAATGAAACGTGTAGGAAGAGTAAACATTATGGGGGTCCTAAGTTGGACCCGGGAACAAAAAAAGAAAACACTGACTGGAGGCTGGAGTTGACACTGTGTCTGTGTTCATTTCCTAGTTCTGTAAGATGTTAACATCAGGGGGACCTGGGCAAAGGCATATAGGAACCCTCCACACTACCTCTGCGACTTTTCTAGAAATCTAAATTTATTCCAAAATAAAGTTTGTTTGTTTGTTTGTTTTAAGAAAGTGAAGGAAATAAAAAGAAGTAGAGGACAAAGAGGTGGGAACGTCCAGGTGACAGGAGGCGGTGAATTGGTGGAAACAAAACCTCCCCTCGAGACCCGGGCAGAAAAGCCACATGCACTTTTACAAACATCCTGTTGAACTAGACTTCCAAGGATGTGAAGGTGGTACCCACTGGTCAGTAACAAAGTCAGAGGTGACGACCAAAGCAGTGGGCATGTCCCTTCAAGCCCTGGGTGGGAAATCAGCCTTGATAGTGCAAGGACTTGGGTTTTCACAGACGGTAAGAGGTGAAGGCAGAGCCACATGAAGCAGGAAATTGAGACTGGAACCCTTTCTCAGAGCAGATACTCATGAGGAGTTCCACCTTCAATGTAAAGAAGATTGGGGGGGGGGGAGTGCCCGTACTCAGTGGGTAGGGAGCCGACCACATGCACCGAGGCTGGCAGGTTCGAACCTGGCCCAGGCCTGCTAAACAACAATGACAACTTCAACCAAAAAAATAGCCTGACGTTGTGGCAGGCACCTGTAGTCCCAGCTACTTGGGAGGCTGAAGCAAGAGAATCGCTTAAGCCCAAGAGTCTGAGGTTGCTGTGACGTCACGGCAACACAGTGAGATTCTGTCTCAAAAAAAAAAGAAAGAAAGAAAGAAAGAAAACCAGGGGGAGGGGGTGGGATCCTCCCGTTAGAGGGAGATGACAAAGAAGTATGCTTCATCCTAAACTCAGGGAAGAAAGTGCTAGACTTTCCTTCTGCAAGGTTCTTTGATGAGGTCCGTGCTGTTAAATTTAAACACAATGTTAGCAGTGTTTCCAGTGCTTTTAAACCATGAGTTTATACCAGTAATACATTTTAAGTCTAAAATTAGAGAACTAATCCAGACTATTCTTCTAATCAGTTGTGTGGGCTCTGGCTTAATTTTTGATAAAGAAAATACAGATAGGCTAAGACATGTGGGTGTTTGCTGTGATGTTTGTGGTTGCGGCACTGTGGGGTTATGTCATGTTTTTGGAGTCCCGCCTCCTGTGTAGGGTAGGGTTTCTCAGCCTTGGCTCCCCTGACATTTTGGATCAGATCACTTTTTGACGTGCATTGTAGAAGTCGCTACCCACTAGATTCCAGGAGCATCCCCACCCCAGCTGTGACAACTGAAAATGTCTCCAGGCATTGTCCAGTGTCCCCCAGGAGGCAAAATTGACCCTTACTGATCACTGGAGTTTTCTGGGAAGTGTAGGGATTACTAGAATGTGGAATTTGGGGTCTTAAAACTGGGATAGTCTTGGGCACACTAGGATGGGTTGGTCACCCTCCTTCCATCTCTCCTATCAGTATTTAGGATGCCAAGTAAACAGAGATGAGTAGAAGTGGGGAAAGTGGATCAGCACGAGCAGAAGCTAGACTTCCCGTGAATCATTCCAGCCACAAACTTAGCTATGTTCTCACCAACAAGTGTCCTTGGTTACATACAAGTGGAAAGAGGTGGAGAATGAGTTGCTGCTTCTTGTCCAAGCTAAGGGAGAAATTGCTGCAAAAGTAGACCCCAGGGAGTGATTCAGCTGAGCCTCTCTGTGTAACAGGCATTGTCAAAACACCCCACAAAGAGCTCAGCAACATCCAGCGTTACAAAGGGTCCCTCAACCCTCTCGACCAAGGCCACTTCAAGACATCGAGGTGATGTCCTCTTAGACCAATGCTCCCCCTCAAGAAGGGAGGAGCCTGAAACCCAGAGAGAAGAGGAGGGAGGCCGAGGAAATTACACCCACCCACCTCCCCAAGCAGAGCTCTTTCCCTTTACCTCATAGAAGAGGGTTAGGAGAGCAAATTCAGAACCAACTGCCTCCACGCTGGCATATATCAAAAGACAGATGGGGAGGATTGATCAGGAGCAGTGGGATCAACCAGGACCCTTCAGAATTGCCTCTGGAGGTTAGGAGAGGCTGGTTTTGGTCAAGTGGGTGAACCCAGTGGCTCTGCCCAGCCCTGGGAGCAGAGAAACATGGCCTGGACCCGGCCTGTTTAGCATAGCTCTCTTGATTAAAGCAACTGTCCCTTTCTTTCCCCAGAAAAATGCACATGTACGCACGCACACACACACACTTTTCACTTTGCATTTTTATCTCAGGGGCTTCACTAGACCCCCTAATGCCCATCAAGCCTATTTATAAAATCCTGAGATAACCATTAATAATCATACTGTTACATATTCTATATATGTCAATTACTTGGTGAATTTATTTGGCCCAGCAACTCTATACAGTCAGCACTGTAAAGACCATCAACCTTGTTGATTTCCCATAATGACGCATCACAAGCACTTTGGAGTCAGGAAAGTCTGGGTTCAAATCCCTACTCTGCCATTTATTTGCAGGATGGCCTTGGACAAGTCACTCAACCTGTCTAAGCCCCACTTCCCTCTATGTGCTTGGCACATCATAGATACTCAGTCAATGTCGTCTATTACTTCATTACCCCATGAGCTCAGCCAACTTCTATAGTAGCTTGAAGGCAAAGATTCCACAGAAGGGTGACCTTGACCTACTCTTAGATGAGTGGCTGCAAAATGGACCCCAGACATCAGCTAGTCTGATGGTCAGGAAGGGAAAGGATAGGTACGAAGGAAGGCCCAGTCTCACACACTGCCCATGCTGCACTGCCTGCCCTCCTGGGTGAGCCACCCTGCCTAGTGTGAGGAAGGCTCCCAGCAGGCCTACCTCCCACTGCCAGTCATCCTGAGTCGTGGTTTCCAAATAAAGTATCTCCTAAGAAGCCTTCAGAGGGGCTGAGACTTGAGAGAGCTTTATTATCTCAACCATGGGAGATCTTTTTATTTATTCCTTTTCATAATTAAGAAAAAAAAAAACCCTGAACCCCAGGAGTCCAATGGGCAGAAGAGACAAATAGCTTTGACTGTAGCTTGTCAATAAACACATGGAAAAAATGGGCACTCTCTCTAGATAGCTGAGAATTGCAAATCAGAACACGATAATGTTTTTTTTTTGCTTATAAAATTTGCAAAGATCGCCATGAAAGTGATAACACTCAGCATTGGCAAGGGCAGAGTGAGATGAGCCCTCCCAGACGTTACCGTGGGAGTATAAATTGCTTTCAGTAGGCAATTTAGCGAATTGTACCAAAGCCTTAAAAATCTCTCCTTAGAAAAATCATCAGAAATGCTGAAAAAGCTGTATGCACAAAGCAGTTCATTTCAGAATTATTTGTAGTAGTTTAAAAAAAGAAAAACAGGGAAGCAATCTAATTATCCAAAAAGTGCATGATTAAATAAACTCTGAGAGGGCCACTCAGTAGAGGATTCAAGAGCTATTTAAAACAATGCTTACGAAAATATATAATAACACGAGAGAAACGTTCATAGTCTTCAAGCTTTATAAATCAGAGTACTGCCTGGTATGCATAGTACAATATAATCACAATTTCATCTTTGAAAATCACTGGGTACAAATGTGACAGGAAAAATGTACCAAAGTATTAACATTTTCTGAGTGTTCTATGATGAGCATATGTTACTTTTATTATTTTGTAAAATGTAAGTATGCATGTGTTTTTTGGACCTCAAGTGTAAAATTGCATAAATCATAATGGGACATGTTTTACTTGGGCATATTCTTTACTTGAATATATTCCTGAAATATTAATATGCACTAAGCTGTGGAAACAGTGCCAGCACTCCCAACCTTCTCAGTCTGTTTCCTCTCTGCCCCCAGCCCTGCCAGAGCTGCCTCAGCCTGCCCTGTGCCCCCTGTTCTGGATGGAGTTCAAAGGTCACTGCTATAGATTCTTCCCTCTCAATAAGACCTGGGCTGAAGCCGACCTCTACTGTTCTGAGTTCTCTGTGGGCAGGAAATCTGCCAAATTAGCCTCCATCCACAGGTGAGTGGGATACCTGGTCCTCTGAGTCCAACTGAGCACCCCTTCGGGGAAGGGGCTGGAGAATCGTGTTTCCAACTGGTATTTCTCTTTGGTGATTAAAGCTGAGTTTTTGTTTTTGAGTTGCCCAGACTAGAGTGCAGCGGTGTGATCATGTCCCACTGCAGCCTCCAATTCCTGTGCTCAAGTGATCCTCCTCCCTCAGCCTTCCAAGTAGCTGGAACTACAAGTTGTATGCCACCATATACGGCTAATTTTTCTAGTTATTTTAAAAACAGGGTCTCTCTATATGTTGTTCAGGCTTGTCTCAAACTCCTGGCCTCAAACAATCCTCCCCACCTTGGCCTCTCAAAGTGATAGGACTACAGGTGTGAGCCTCACATCCTGCCTGGAGCTACTTTTTATCCAACTAATTTCTCATTAAAATTATCCTTGCTGGTGGAAGGCAAAGCATTTAGCAGGGGTAGCAAACACCATTCTGGAAGATCCATCTTTAAAAGTGCCCAGCCTGTCCTGTGCTCTGCTCTGTATCTCAGGGAGTTTGACCCTGAAATGCACCTGATATATATCAAATATAATGTAAACAATATAAAGAATAATAACTGAAATCAATTTGCTAAGTGTTTCGTGGACATCACCAAATTAAATCTCCTTCCAACCATATGATGTAGAAGTCCTCATGTTACAGATAAGAAACCTGAGGCTCTGAAAAGGTAAGTAATTGACCCCAAGTTACATGGCTATTAAATGGCAGAACTGGGTTTTGGACCCGTGTAGGAAAATTCCATAGATCACCCTCCAAGGCTTCCTTCTACACCCTCTGTGTCTCCTCACCCCCAGCCACACTGACCATCTCAAAGTTCTCCACTCTGGTCCAGCCCTTTTCCCTCCTCCGTACCTTTGCAATTCTGCTCCCTTTGCTGAAAATTCCCATCCCTATCTTCTCCTCCTCAAACTTCACGACAGCTCCGACACTACCTCTTTGCTGAAGTCCCCTCTGACTCGCTAGCGGCCTAATTGCACGCGTTCCCCACCTCTCCTGGAGCACTCCCTTCCTTAATGTTTAACTGATGGTTCTCACATCTGACTTCCCTGCTGATCTGGGAGTTCCTCGAGCCACATGTGTTATGTTCCATGAGTGCCTGAGCTACAAATCCCAATCTTGTTTCTATTCTTCAAGAATCGCAGAGGCTAAGTTTGAAAGAGGGTTGGTCCTTTGTGAGTAGAATCCCTGGAGTTTTATTAAGAACAGAGGAGGGGTCCTTTATCTTAGTTTCCAAATGAGCCGTGAATCTCCCCTTCTATTCTTCCCACAGGTGTTGCACACCTGTCTTCTCAGTGAGTCTGAGGAACATACTGAGACAGTCAGAGTTTAACCAGGAAATCAGGAGCTGCTACAGGTCTTGAAAGCAGAATCTAAGGCATACACAGTAATGGGAGCTCAGACTGCATGAGAGCGCAGGGAGGTGAGATACAGCTGTGTGATGCAGAAAGCAGATTCCGCAGCCGCGTGGAGGGCAGGCCGCTTCTAAGGGAGCTGGACGGAGCCACAGAGGGGAGGCAGCCCCTGCAAAGACTCCCATGCAGAGAGAGAAAAAATTTACCTTGGTTTCTCTTTCCTTCCCAACCTCTAGTGATTCATAGATGCCTCCCATTTGCTGGAAGCCAGCAGAAATGGGAACCTGGGAGAGGCATTATTCAGAGCAGAGCACGGTGTGGGATTGGTACTTAGAAAGATGAATGGAATAAATTCCCCAAGAAGGGCCTGCCTGTAGAGGAAAATGAGACATATAACAAAGAGTGAATATAAAAGTGATTCCAAATCAAGATTTTAGCCAGCCTGTGGGGAAGACAGCTCAGCCTGCCTCGTTGTACTTGCAGCCTAGTCCACAGGGAACTGTGCATCCAAATTCCAGACAAATACAGCAGTTTTTCAGCAATCCCTGACCCAGCTCCTGTTCTTTTTTGGCATGAGTTTACCTGCTTCCTCTCTTCCCAACTCCTAGCGTCTCTCTTTCTCTTGGATCAACATTCGCTCCCTTTCCCGTCTTCTACAGGCTGTATCCTGCTCTGGCATATAATACTTTCCCGAAAACATGTAGAAAAGTTGAACTCAAACAATATATTTACCTGTTATAAATAGGCTTCAGTTCTCATAAAGCTAAGTACTAGTATAAAATCCCCAACTTCACCTCATCCTTGAGACACAGTCCAGTTCTATGTAGCTCTTCCTTCAAGCCTTTTCATTTTGCTTCTTTCCTTCATAATTAAACACACAATCCGCTTGAGTGCACAGAACAGCTGATTAAAGTTTAGGATTTTCATACTGTCAGTTTATCTAATCATTGCCTTTTTTGTTTCAAGTAACGGTTAAATTGAATTAAGCTCATTTCATCTCAGCGTCTTAATACTTGCAAAAGCAGCCTGGGCCTTTCCATTTCCTAGTTATTTTGATCAGATATGTGGGAAATGCAATAAAATATTCAAATAGCTTATCCAAACAGGTGCTGTTGAACAAAGATGGCGATAATGCTAAAATGACTGGGCCGCTGTTCTACTGTGTGACTGCTCAAAGCTCACGTTCAGCAATTGATAAAAGAATGCCTGAATTAGCATGAGAGAGGCATCTGCGGACACCATGGCTTACCCAGCTGGGTGGACCAAGGTCAAAGACCATTGGACTGAAGAATGCTTTGTCCCCAGAAATCTTATCGCTCTCATTTTAGACAGAACACAGGCTCTCAGAGCACCAGCATTGAGTAGAGCATGGTGATGGTGTAAGAGAGAAGGTGTCAACTAGAAATGAGGTGTGATGTCAGTCTGTATGTCCTTGCATCTGGTGTGGGGACACCAGATCTTGAAAATGGGGAAGTAAACCAATCAGCCAGCCACTGGGGGGCAGGCAGTTAAGGATTTAAATAAAGGATGTTTATGGAAGGTTTTCTGGAAGAACTGATCCTGTATCAGGATCTTAAAGGATTGGGAAGCTTAAGGGATGAGGGCAGCAGGTGTTCCAAATGAAGAAACCCACAGACATTATAGGCATTGGTTAAGGGCATTAGAGCCAGGCAGTCCTATACTGTAGTCCCCTCTCCACCCCTTCCTATGTGCGTAGTCCTGACCATGTCACATTAAACTCTCCAAGCCAAAGAGTCCTCAACTGGGAAGCAGAAATAACCACACTGACCTTTTAAAATTGTGGGGCATTATACAAAAAGCAAAAGAGGGAATTGTTGGGCCCTGCCATGTGCCTGAGGCCTAGTGCAACTTCCCAAGCCTGACTAGAAGTAGATCCATGGAGGTACTTCCGCGTAGCAATAACTCAGTAAGGCCCTGGCTGAAACTGCCTCTACCTGGATACAGCCAACGTGGTACCATGCCATTGGCCCAACCCTGTTATACCACCCATCGCACCATTTCACGCACCTCATCCCCCGCCTCCTTTCCCCACCCCTTCCCCATGTTCTATATAAGCAGCTGTTTGACGTAATAAAGTTGAGTTCCTGCTTCAACAGACTCCCGGCTCCATGTGTTCTTGTTCGGGCTGCGACACTCATCATCCCGCTCAGCCCTGGGGATAGAGTCAGGCTGGCCTGCTTTCCCCTCCTCTGGACCTGCCGGATAGCCCAGCAGACCCCCACTTAGTCTGCTGCACATAATGCTGTGATATAAGAAGCAAATTTAGATTTCCTCATTGTAGCATTAATGACACCTTGCTTTGTCTACAGAGTGCAGCACTGATCAGATTCAGCCTCTACGTCCATGGAGTGAATTTTAGTAAATATATTCACTAACACAGTTCTTAACAAGGTAAATATGCGCTTTAAAAGTCAAGGAGAATGTGAAGCAATAAAAGCAGGCAGTTATAGATAACTTATAAGTAGCCTATTTTAGTGATTTTCACATTTCTACTATCAAAGCTGCATTGCATTAATATCCTATGGATTTCAGTTATATTTTGTTTAAAAAACTAAAATATAATAAAACTACAATATTAATAAAACAGTGTTTTTGAAATGTCATTAATAAAAAGAGAGTGCCCAATAACTGGTGTTTTCCACAATCAATCGGTGAATTAGAGTGAAATGGAAGAAGCTTGATATTTACATTCACGTGTTTCTAGGATGAGTTCTTGAACTTAATTGTCAGGCCATATGACAGCTCTGACAGCCATTCCTGAATGGAATTCCTGAGAAAGAGTCCCAAATGGCTTTGAGGGGTGGCTAGGCACTAGTGTCCATACATAGCTCCCCAAGAGGAGCATTTTAAAGTGACTGTAGTGTTACTCACCAGTGAAGTACATAGCATTTTTTCTAGGGTGAATTTTCAAATTTATTTGTCCAACTTCATATATATTATCTGTCCACTTTTTTTTATTTGCTTTTATTTTAAAAAAGAATTTTTCTATATGTGTTGGTGTAGTTTTCAGGTTAAAGGCTTATTCACTTCAGACCGTTAAATGCTACAATCTTACAAAAGAACTCACCATTATTCATAATACCTTAAATACAAGTTAAATGCACATTTATGAATGGTGTGCCACCACTGCACCTAGACCTAGGTAGACTGAATGCCCATAACCCTAATACTGGTGACCACCAACTAGACTGCCCCACCAGCTGTTACTGCTACCAGGCAAAGCAATCTCCCAACATACCTGATTTATGCAGAGCAAATTGTCCAGTGCCCTGTCCAAACTTCCAAGAGTGGCACAGGGGAACATCCCAGTACTGTGCACAAAGACCCTGCAGCCCTGGGTTGGACTGTGACAAGCACAGGGGAGTAGAATTATGCAGAACTCTTGAATTAGGGGCCCTCAATGCATCTGCTCCTCTTGCTGGTTCAGGCTTCCCAAGTAGGACACAAAACTTCCATCTTGAGACACCTCATTCTTCTCAGGTAAGTAGGAGAGGTCTCCACAAAGGACGGGAGGTGTGCTGCCAGCCCATCTGACCTGAGCTGAGAGAAGTGTTTGAAAATGAGAAGAAACTAGCAAGAGAACTCTGGAAAAAGATAAAAATGATCTACTTTTACGCCCCCAAGGGATCACAATCTATCTGTCGCAATGCATCTCAAGCAATAAGTAATTGACCAAATGTCAGAAGTGAAATTCGGAATATAGACAGAAAAAGGAGGTTAATGGCATTGAAGAGAAAACCAAAAACAAACATAATGAAGTAAAAAGAAATTCAGGACATTAATGAAAAAAACGAAAAAACTCACTAAGCAAATAGACAACGTAAGAAAGGATACAATAGAACATAAGGAAATGAAGGTGCCATTTAGGGAATTTCAACCTACAGCAGAAAGCTTTACCAACAGGCTAGACCAAGCAGAAGAAAGAATCTCAGAGTTTGTGGACAAGGATTTTGAATGAATTCAGTCAGCTAAAAATGCAAATAAATAAATAAATAAATGAATAAAAATAAAACCAAAGCCAAAACAAAAAAAGGATAAAGAATCACCAGTCACTCAGAGCCAACATATGAATTACAGGTATCACTGAGGGAGAAGAGACGAAAGAAGAAAGCACGGAAAACCTATTTGAGGGAGTAACTGAGGACTTCCTTGATTCAGACGTTCAATGCCAGAGATTCAGACATTCAAATATGAGATTGTCCTCAATAACTAGGTCAATTTGTAGTGGTTGTGACATCTCTTAGACACATAGCCATCAACTTGGCCCAGGTCAGAATGAAATTCTACAGGCCGCAAGACAGAAGCAATCAACAACTACCCCAGAAAGGAAAACCCATCAGGCTAAAGCCAACTTCTCCTCAGAGACCACAAGGCAGAAGGGACTGGCCCTGTTTCCAGACTTCTTAAACAAAACGATGGCAAGCAAAGACTTTTGCATCCTACATTTCACGAATGATGAAGAAATAACAACTTTTTCAGTAAAGCAAATGTTAAGGAATTTGTCACTATTAGACCTGTTCTATAGGAAATGCTCAAAAGTTCACTGTATAAGAAACCACACAGGAGAGACCCACAAGTGTAAAAACACCCAAAGGTAAAGCTCAGTAGGAAAACAAAACAACTAGGTGTCAACCAACATGATAAACAGAATACTATCCCACCTATCAGTGCAAATGCTTAACATGCAAGTTCTTAACATCTCACTTGGAAGTCATGGACTGAATGAATGAAAAAACACAAGCCAAGTATGTGCTGCCTCCCAGAAACGTACCTGACTCACAAAACTCACACAGACACTGAACACAAGACGGAAAAAACTATTCCACACAAATGGACATAAAATCTAATTCTCATGTCAGATAAAATTGGCTTTAAATCAACAATGATATAAAATGACAAAAATGGTCATTTTACACTGGTAAAGAGAGAAACTCAACAGGAAAACATATCAAGGCTCAGTGTGTGTCCTCCTAACACAGGAGTTCCCAGATTCACAATATTAATTCTACTAGATTTAAGAAAAGAAATAAACAGTGGCATCATAATTGATGGGGAATTTAACATCCCACTTACACAAATGGATAGATCACTAAAGCAACAAAAACCAATAAACATTTTACTTGAATGGCCCATATGAGACTCATAGTGCAGTGCACACAGAGACATAAAGGACATTGCAACCCCTAAGGGGGTGGGGGGTCCTGGAATTGGCTAAAATCAGATCCCTTGCCTCATATGAGACTCACAGTCTTGATGACAATTTGCATGACATCATCCATTTTTAGAGCTTCTGTGCATAATTTTTCTTGATCTATTATGCAATGACATTTCATCCATGTTAAGTTTGGGGTGGCAATTGCATTGTCTTCTATTACTTTTACAAGTCCCCCTCCCTTACCTAGTGTCTCTGCGGCACCATTAGTAACTGTACCAGATAAGTTGACACTGGACAAAGAAAATTGTTTTGGCATATTTTTTACTGCTTTGTATAAATCTCTGGATGTAGTTGTGAATTTCATGGCACTAAAGAAGCCATTTCTTCAGTGACATTATATTCATCATCATCACCTCTAATAAAAATGGCACATTGAGTGGTATCAGTAGCATCAGTGCTGTCATCATCACCAAAGCACAAAATTTAAAATTAGCAGCTTACTCTCCAGACTTCTTTTGATAATTTTTCGATTTCTTCAATTCACCTGGCTATTGAAGAAAGTTGGGTCAGCAAACTGATTCTAAAACTATCCCCCCTTTTTAAGGACAAATTGTATTTGCTATGTTTTCCATACATGCTTAATAAATTCACCATCAGTAAATGGCTCTGATTATTTTGTGCTATTAAATATAGTATCTCACACTTAGCTTTTACAATAGAATCTGCCTGAGCTGGAACTTAAAAAAAAAGAAAATCTGTTGAGAAGACTGACTTTCTCAGTTCTGCTGTACTTTCCTTACAGGACAATACTTCACATGCATCAACTTCGGCAGCATATTTCTGCATATGATGCCTTTCAAATTACAGTATCTGAAACTTGCACAAATTCTCTTCAAATTAAGCAGAGTGCCTTACTATTTGCCTCTACAGAAAAGTAGTTATTTGTCCACTTTTCATTGTACAATCTTCCTTCTTCTGTAATTTATCTTTTGGGGGGTTATACTTCCTTTTCACACATCGTAGAAACCATGCTGGGATAAAAAAAAAAAAAATGTATAATAGATAAAGGACTATATTTACTTTTATTATGAAAATTAATTGATAGGAAAATAGTAAGCAAGGTTTGGGCCCTTCCACATCTCTGTTGTCAGTGCAGGGCCAGGCGGAGGTGGACAGTAAGGCCTGGAGGGCCACACCTGAGGCCACAGAGGTGTGGAAGTGCCCTTAATAATCAATAAGAATGCTTTCCTGTGGCTCAGCACCCTTAGCACAGTGGTTATGGTACCAGCCACATACACTGAGGTGGCAGGTTCAAACCCGGCCCAGGCCAACTAAACAACTATAACAAAAAGAGCTGGGCATTGTGGTGGGCACCTGTGGTCCCAGCTACGTGGGAGGCTGAGGCAAGAGAATTGCTTAAGCCCAAGAGTTTGAGGCTGCTGTGAGCATTGATGCCATAGCACTCTACAGAAGCATAATGAGATTCTGTCTCAAAAAAACAAAAACAAAAACAAAGACAAAAAACAAGAATACTTCACTGTATGTGTATGTAGAAACAATATGTTTGTAAGGTAGATGAAAATTATCACATTTCATTTATGACTTAGTTCCTTGAATGACTGGGGCATGTTGCTCAGTGTCTGGGAAGCAATGTTCTTTCAAAAATTTACAGGACCTAATAACACTGCATGTAATATTTTTCCTTTCCTAGAGAAAGAAAATCAGTTAAAACGTTTACTTATGAACATATTGCTGTATTATTATTAATAGATAATGAAATTGTTATTAATGATATTCATTATATTCAGAAGGTTAAAACACCACTGATGCAATTGTGAGTTACTAGACATTTTATATTACTAAATGTTATACTTCATACATTTTACATGCCACTCTTTTCCATATTCTCTTTTATTTTGTGCTTATTTTTTCTTGTATTTTTAAAGAAAATATAGAAGGAATAATTAAAAGACAGCAGAAAAGATTTTTGGACAAAGCTAGATACTAGTCAGTACAAAAATAAGCAAAAATGAGGGCCTGTGACAAGTGTCCTATTATAATGATGATTACATAATAATGGACTTAGATGAAAGGCAGTAAAAGAGCTACTGAATCACTCCCTTCACAATTACTTTATGAATGTGAATGTGCTGTTACCTTGTATCTTTTTTATTGTTCTCATTGTTTTCCCTGAAGATACAATTACAGTTTTTGGTGTGTATGTTAAAATGAAGAATGGGCTTGGGGTTATGTATGTATCAACTTGGTTGTCAGTTGGAAGTAAGAAACGTTGGACAGAAATTATTACCAGTTTCACTGCTGGAATAAAAAGTCGGTAATAAATTTCTCAATTTCCACTTAATTGAATTTTTTGGATTGAAATTCATGTTTGCATGTTTTTAGACATATTCCATAATAATAATGGTGTGAATTGATTGTTAGTTTTTGGAAAACCAAGATGAGTTATGGGGAAGGAAAGGACAAAGGGAGGGGGAAGAGATGACCTGTCCACTCAGAGACGCGCTGTCACCCACCTGACCTTGGGAACAATTGCCTGAAACTTCAGCTCTTTTATTCCAAATATAAACAAATTAATGTGATTCTCCTAAAGCTTCTTTTCACTTTAGAAACTCAGAGCCTATATTGCTTTCTTGTGACTGTCAAACAAGCTGAAAGCTGAGTTACATTTCAGATAGCAAACGAATTCGATGGAAGGTTTCTTTTCCTAAAAGCTGCATTTTTCTGTCTCATGCATATAGCAATTGTCTCTAAACAAGCGCAAAATTATCTGTACAACGATATCTGGTGCTTCAGCTCCTTTTGAAGAAAGAGCTTTACATATCGTAGGCTTCGCGTTAGAGTACTTTTGCCTAACTGGAGGTTAACGTTAGAGTTCTGAGCTCAGGGAAGGTGCCTGAGGCTAAGCAGCGACGCTCGGTAGATTCAGGACCTAAATGCATCGGTGACTGCGCTACTTCCTGTTAGGACAGATCCATCAGGACAAACCCCCTGTATGTCAGTCAGCATCTGTATAGTAATGGTTTCATATGCCATTAGAACAAAAGTATCCACACTGGTTAATAGATACCTCACCCTAATTCTCTATGAATCAGCACAAAACCGGATTGCGTGAGGAAGACGCAGCTAAACCCCCCCGGAGCTGAGGAGTGGGCTCATGGTCCAATCACGTCTCCTGATCAAAATCTCGCGTGAACTCCAGCCTCGCGGTTCCGGGCCCGGAGCTGCGTCCGCAGCAAACCGGCTGCACCTGTTCACCAGCCGCGGCGCCCGCCTCTCGCGGAGCCTGCAGCGTGAGCAACGCGCTTTGTCGTGTTCCTGGGGCGTCTTTATTGTCACACCCTGCAAGAGTGGGAAGATAGACTGCACATTCCTAGTTCCCTCCTAAAAGTCTGTGATGACGGAGATTTATTTTGCATTTGATGGTTCAAACTGTGACTATAACTCGAACTGTTGCTGGTGAGGACGGAAAGCATCCTGTAGTGTAGGAGAAGAGATGGGTTTGTGAAGAGCCATACGCGCTGGAAATAGAGGCCTTGTCCACTCAGCAGAGAATGCCCTGCAAGATACTAAGTATTAAAATAACGCAGTCACTTAACTACTCTTTGAACAAAACTTACTAGCAGGGTGGTGCCTGTAGCTCAAAGGATTAGGGCGCCGGTCCCGTAAGCCGGAGATGGCAGGTTCAAACCTAGCCCCAGCCAAAAACTACAAAAAACAAAACAAAACAAAAACCCAACTTAATAGTGATATGCAAACTTTATTATTAGAGTAGAAATATTAATTATTAACAATAATGATGCAATAAAAAATGATTTACACATTAAGAACCCATGTGCAGTGAATGCTGACCTTTCCCTTAGGCTTTTCAGGCTACTAGAGATGGTTCAAGGAAAAAGCAGGAACTTGGGAGCATAGGTAGAAAATTGGCTGGAGGGTAAGATGTACCAGGGAAATTGTGCAGGATAAATAGAGTTGCATTGCAGTAGACACTCCTGAATGAATTACATATACTATTGTATAAGAGGAAGAAAAATGGCTTGATTTTGTTCCTCTTACTGGAGAAATGAGCCCGGAGTTTCACATTGTGCACTTTCACGGATAAAAATTTGGGAAGGAGAAATAATACACTTGTACTGAGAACTATGACGTTCGAAGTATAATCCTGGACCTTAATATACACTAACCCCTTTAATTTACCTAATTCTTTAAACTAGATTTCATTATCTGTATTTTGAATATAAAGAAACTTCCTTTTAATAAACTCACTTCTAGGTAACTCTTCCCAACCAAAGCAGAAACAGCATTGTAAATCAGATTCATGTAACGTGAACTAAGCGCTTTCATAAATTAAAAGACCATACAATGAAGAAGCGTCTTAATATGACAAAAACACTTATTCCAATAACTACTCAGTAAAAACTTCTATGAACAGATACAAGAAAATTGGAAAAATATCCATAGTATTCAAAGATCTTTTGATATAATATTATCATATAATAATAATATTTTGGTATATAATCTAGGTTGTCTTAATTTTAAAATTAATCAAATTATTTCATTGGTAACTTTCTGCTTCTTGTAAAGGAATTATTGAGTTAGAAACTACCTCACCACAGACTATAGTTCATATAATTCTTAAGCCCTTTTTCCTGCATATTTGTTGCATGGATCAATTTAAAGAAAGGGAACAAAATCACAGAAAAGAAAGGCTGTAACAAGATCACATTGTGAAAGCAAATCCAATCACACATGAGAGTGTTAAAGTGGAAAACTGGCGGAATGCAGTTTTGCTATTTAAAGCCTGTATTGGTCAATAAATTATATTAACAGGTATTTGAAATACTATTTGTGAGACCCAGAGGCCTTTGCTACTGCTTCACCTTATTCTGTTTAAGGACTGTCTATCTCAGTAACCGTGATCACCTCTGTCACTAATGCAGAGGAACACCATGAAATTAGAACAGGAAAACGGAAGGTGACAGTGAATTACCTACTAACATCTTTACAGAATTAGCAAATTAAAATACTTTATTTAAAAAAATGAATAACAATTAGATAAATTAGCATTACAGAACAATTATTTCTGATTAAAACTACAAAATATAGCCAAAGCATTATAACTAAAAAAATCATAAATAATGTATTAAACCAAGGAATATCATTTATTATTAAGCCTATAATGAGCATATATTTAAAATATGGCATTTAGCCACAATCCATATAATTCTATAAGAGATTATATTTGTATGGTTCACAAATCCATTATGTCCAAGGAAAAATATTTATAATTTCTCTTTAATTTTGCACAAGTGAATCTTTCTGTCTGTATTTTGGAAACTGGATACAAAAAAGCATATTAAGCAGGCTCAATAAAATTTCCACTTGACTATGGTCTAAACTTTATTTTTTTCTCAATGCCTATATAAAATGATTCTAAATATATAATGTTTCTATCTTAACAGCATTTCAAGGCTAACACATGTACACTAACACTGGGGTTAAGTGAATATTTTTCCCAAGAAGTTTTATGTGATCTTCTTATCAGTTTCCAAGGATGCTGCAAACCTGTTTTTATGTTTTGTTTTATCTGCCTGTCAATTTAGTTATGAGTGGAAACCACAGCACACAAGCCTAGCTCTCGGCTACACACAGACAGTTCAACCCTTGCCTTTTTTATTGGCCACCAAGTACGTGTTTAACCTTAATATTTTTAAAATAGTAATTAATAGTGTTTTTCTTGTTCATGTTATTCTCAAAATAAAATTGGCACCATTTAAAATGATTATTCAATTAAATTGAATGATACATTGCAACATTTATCCATCAGCCCAATAAATCAAAAGGCAGATATCTGTATCTTGGGCTAATACGATGCATTGTGAACAGGCTGCCTTACTCTGAGTAATTTATAAGAAGGTAATTCAGCACTTTGCACGATTTATTGGCATAAGTCACTTTTTTGAATGTCTGTTAGTTCTACAGAAATGTTCTAATGTGGAAGGGTGAGTAGATGGACTTAGGTAACGTTAGACAGCACGTTTATCTCTACAAAAACAAAGACTAACTCATCTTCCGTGAGGAGTCTTCATGATTCTTCCATTTGATTTAGTAGTTGTTTTAAGTTTTCTATTTAAGAAAAAAAAAAAAATACTATTATTGACATATTTTCAGTTATCAAGTGCAGAATGCTAACAAGAGCCATTCCCCTGGAAAAATTTTAAATGAATGACCTTCCTATGAGAAATCTGAGCTCACAGGGCAACCAAATCATGTAAATCTGGAGAGAGGAAACTTCAGAGAGAAACTAGACCCCAATACTGGATTTCTTGAAGCAAATGATGCCAAATGTCATACAAGCTGGTGGAGCAGCAGGGACTGGGTAGATTTTTCTTCTGAAATGACCCAAATGTGGACCAAGCATATGAAGCAACAGATAACAAAACAGATCATAGTAGACAATAAAAGACAGTGGTCCTCAGAGGTGGGCAGCAAGTGAGAGCCGGCCAGGGTAGATGCTCAATTACAGTGCAAAGCTGGTCCACCGGCTTCAGCCTAGATGACCTCTGAGTTGAGAGAAGCTGGGCATCCAGGAAAACAAGGGAGAGAGGATGTCAGAGACTACAGAGCTGTCCAGAGATGGTCTCTCAGAGTCTTCAGGGGGTCCCACTTCTATATTTAGTAAGTGCTGATCAGTACATGCATGTGGGGGCACCACCAAAGGCCTGAGAAGAACCATCTGGAAAATTAGAGGTAACAATGCTACTTACTCACACAGGCCTGGAAGTGTGCCTCTCCCACCAGCCAGATTTTCAATGGATGATTTTCCAGTGGTAAAATGTTCACAGGCACATTCCAAAGTGATGGGGAATAATTGCTTACAGGCTGGTTCCATATGACATATCCAAAGCATGCCCTGAATGGTACAACTATTTTCAATTAAATTTACCTCTTCCCAAAGCCAAGCCTAAGTCTACGTATATGAACGCAAACATCTCTGTCACCCAAATCAGGAAGGAGGAAAATGTGACCCCTCTGGGAAGCTTCACACTAGAGTTTGTCCACGAATTCTAGATGATTTAGTATTTCCCAGCACCAAGCTACGTACCCTTAATTCAGTGAGGCTGCTGGACTAAGCCTGCATTGTATCCCAAGAGTGAGTCACAGCATCACAGGGACCACGTCATTTATCTCCGTTCTTCCAGGTGTCACTCACCTGTGCTGTTTTCCAATATTTGAAAACTGAACTTTTGAATATTTTTTCTAATTTTCTCATTGTTTAGGAATTTCGGATTAATCTTCTCCCTGTTACTTTATCATAGCAACTAGTTGTTGCATAATTTGACTGTTAATATAATACCTCAGAAAGCCAATAAGAATGTAGAAAAATCCTAAATTTGAATTAAAAAGGAAACACGAATTCATTTTTAAAATTTGAACAGAAGTTTACTGTAAAATGGAAGAAAATTAATCAAAGTAAGTTTTAAATGAAAAATTTGGCTGTGTATCTTTAAAAGACAAAAGAAAGTTGTAAGTAAATATTGAACTGTATATAGAAAAATTTGTTTGCAGGGTTTTCACTGTTTCTAAAGTATATTGAGAATAATGGGAATGGATCTTTCACAGTCAGAGAATAAAGTTACACATAACGCAAAGTGGAAAAATAGAATGAACCCTGGCGTATTGATCTGGATTTGGAGACAGTGTGAATGTTTGGTTTATAAACAAGATAGGTAAGTTTGTAAATAGGTGAGTGAGGGGTGGTCAGATAAGCATGAAGAAACAGGTTTCTGTACATACATGCGGTGCATGTGCATGTGTGTGTTTGTGTACATGAATATATATTAATACATGTGATTTTCCTCAGCTCTGCCTAGTGAAGACTGCATAGAAACAGTGAAGCCTTATGAGCCATGGATACACCTAAGGGTGATATCTGATTCTAGGCTGCATGTGCCACTACAAGGAAACGTGGCTTCTTAGAAAATGGCTGTTTCCCAGGAATGGGACAGGGAAAATAAAGACGAGGTTGTTATATCTTGTGCCCAAACTATGGAAATGTAGTGTGTCATGTATTATACTAAGCAAGAGAATGCTCAGATAATGATGTGGGTGTGTCAGAGGACATAGGAGCCAGGTTGAAAGAGCTCTGACTAACCAAATCTGTGATAATTTTAGCATTAAAATAAATGATGATAATGCCTTATGGTCTATTAAATCTGATAGATGTACACGATTTCATAACACTATGAATTAATTAACAGGAGGGAAGGAAAAGTTATTTCTTATGATAGAATAACAACTACTAAGTATAGAAAATAACATGAAATTCAAAAAACAAATCTGCCATTCCAATAAGGCTTAGTTCAGGAAGTCTTAAGTGGATACTCAAGTAAATGGTTGGGTGTTTTATAAAATCTGTCTATTTACATAGTCCCAAAATATCTCCTCACTGATACAAATGAAAATGATACTAAACTACAGTGAAGAAACCTGGCTGTATAGCCTTAAGTAAGTGATCAAAATTAGCATTACTAATAGTTGGATAATGGAAAATTCTGTGGCTCCCGATGATTCTCTTAGAGAAATCCAATGTGACTTCTGTGATATCCTTACCCTATGTACTAACTGAATCAAATAATGAGGAAATATCAAGAGTATCCCTAACTGAGAGGCAATCTTCAAAATCACTGCCTTGTTTTTTTAACAAGCAATTAATTGGTTGTTGTTTCCAAAATGGATAATTGCATAATATTTATGCCTACAATGTCCTTTCTATAGAAAATATGCACAAAGATATTTCAGATTAAGAGGCAGCAAGTCTGCCACTTTTTCTTAAATGGGTCATAACCTAATATATGCACATATACAAGTGTATGTGTGTACACACATAGAAAACAATCTAGAAAATGCAGTAAACTGTTAACATTCAGGTAAGCTGGGGAAAGAGGGAATGGGAGTTCTCTGCACCATTTTAACTGATCCATAATTTTGAAATATTTTTTAAAATATTAAATTCCAAATATATATGTTCTTTCTTTGTGAACATTGACAGGGGTTTCATGCTTCATATTTCATCCCTTTCTGCCCAAATGCCATGTTCATAGTGAGGAATCTCTAAGCACTCCTCTCTCTGTGAATCAGCTTTATTTCATTTGCAGCACATAGAGTACGTGGTGTTTATCTGTTATTCCTTCAAGGACATCTACTATGCAGAAAACATGGAAGCAAAAAACCCCAACTAAACAAATAAACAAGCAAAAACAAGCATGTTTAAAATTATGTGGAGAAAAACCATAATTTTAAACATGCTTGTTTTGTATGTGGCTCATCTCTGGCACCAATTGGAAAAGGAAAATCAAACCTTCCTACAACCGCACACCCAGGGCATCATCACCTGAAAAGTCCTCAGTCTATTGGTTCAGTTCAATAGGTCCAAATCAATTGTCTCAGTCGGCACCTGTCTCGGGTGGGAAAGTTCAAGAGGTCTCTGGGAACTGGGTCACAGGGGTCTGGTGACTACTCTGATATGGCTTACTCTAGTGCTACATGGAGTCAGGAGGAGCCACCCAGCAAATAGATCAGTCTGGGAATGTTGATGCCTCCTTCCCCACCTTGCCCCTCTGTCGGACCCAGTCACTGATATCTCTCTCTGCAAATGGCTGACCCAGTTGCCTGTGGTGAACAGATACTCCTGGGGGTTGCACCTGCCTGAATTGCAAGGAAATCTGCCAGGCCTCTGCACTCTGCCGCTATCTAGCAGGAGGAGGTGAGGTCTGACATCCTCAGGCACTTGATGAAGGTCGGGGGTGTTCACTCAGGCTCAGCCCTGCCCCTGATTGATGTTACTGACAGAACAGAACAGAATAGAACAGAACAACTTTGTGGGATTCTGTCTCTGTTCCTGCTAAAATCGTCTGCAGAAAAGAAGCTGATCTGAGTTCCAACGTCCTGTCTTTGCTGCTGGAAGTTTGTATTCAGTTACCTCTCTGAGTTGGCCCTGCCCTGGAAGTTTCCTGGGTTTGTGAGTAGCCTCAGGTAAATCCTTTACTCACAGGTGGTCTCCTCTGGTTGCCCAGGGAGACAGGGGGTGTGGCTTCAGAATATCCAGGAGTGAGCCATTTTACTGTTAAAAAAAAAAAAAACGGCTGCTGATCCCCCTCAGGGAACCGCTGCTCTGGTGTGGCTCGCACCCAACCAACCCTTCTCTCTCACTCTGGTGCCCCAGAGTTGGCACTAACAAGCCGCAGTTTATGCTCTGTCCACATCCCTCGAGAGATCACCCAAAAATCCGGACTCCTGGGGGACAGGCCTCCAGATCTCAGAGTGAAGCTATAACCCAGTTACAACCTAAGAATAGGGGGAAGGGGCAACGGGAGGGGAGGAAGGAGGGAGGGGGTAGTGGGAGGGGTATTGGTGGGATTACACCTGCGGTGCATCTTACAAGGGTATATGTGAAACTTAGTAAATGTGGAATGTAAATGTCTTAGCACAATAACTAAGAAAATGCCAGGAAGGCTATGTTAACCAGTGTGATGAAAGTGTGTCAAACGGTCTATGAAGCTAGTGTAAGATGCCTCATGATCATATCAACGTACACAGCTATGATTTAATTAAAAAAGTACACAGTTATGATTTAATGAAATATTAAACACATTTCTGCCAAAAAAAAAAAGTAAATAAATAAATAAATAAAATTATGTAAGGCCGGGTGTGGTGGCTCATCCTTGTAATCCCAGCACTCTGGGAGGCCGAGGTGGAAGGATTGCTTGAGCTCAGGAGATTGAGGATAGCCTGAGCAAGAGTGAGAAATTCTAATAAAATAGAAAAATTCTAATAAAATAGAAAAATTAGCCAGTCATCGTGGCGGGCACTTGCAGTCCCAGCTACTTAAGGGGGCTGAAGTAGGAGGACCACTTGAGCACAGGAATTTGAAGTTGCTATGAAGTAAGGTGATGGCATGGCACTCTACCCAAGGTAAGTGAGATTTTGTCTCTCTCTCTTTATATATATAATATATATATATACATATATAATACATATATATATAACATATATAAATATTATATATATATATGTAATTCCAAACCCAACAACTTAGCTACTGACTTTACCAAGATACTTTATTTTTACCAATCCTCTGATCACTTTGCCAATAATCATTCAGGCACCCCCTTAATGTTTTGCTGTTTCCCAGGGTATCAGTAATGCAGTGTAATGAAGCTGATACTATTTAATTTGGTTTTTATGTGGTTTTATGTCTATGTCTGGTATTCATGAAGATGGTTTGAAGAATAAGACCTTTGCAAATGCTTACAGTTTTTGGCAAGAAGGCATTGAGTAATATGGGGGGGGGGAGGAAGGATCAGTGTGTGGACTGCCCAAAACCAGCGCTTAGGACTGGGTTGCAGTGTTAGGGGAAGGGGCCCTCCTGCTGCGTTATTTCAAGTGCTGCCTGAGAACTGGCTTCTCTGCATTGTCCAAGGCCCTGTGGCACCCTGCCTCCTCAGATCTAAGGGTATATTTAGCATTTCTTATATCTAAATAATATAAAAAACACAATTAAATTCGGGTAGGGCAGGAGACAGCAGGAGGGAGAGGTAATTGGTGAGCTTTCACCTACTGGGCACAATGTAGGGGTACACAGCACTCCCCCTGCTGCGGGAAGGGCTCAAGTACAGCTTGGGGTTCACCTAACAAATGCACACAATGTAACCTAATATGTGTACCCTCATATTAACCTGAAATAAATTAATAAAAAATTATTATTATATTGATAAAAGCTCTTAATATATATATATGTATATATATATATATACATATATATACACACACACACACACACACACACACACACCAATATTCACTTTGGAAAAACAATTTCAAAATGTAATAGTGTTAAGAGAGAAACAGCAAAGAACGTGCCCCCACCTCACGGCCCCTCACACGTACATAATTGGTTTGAGAAGGGATTTAAGTTATTTTTAAAAACTCTGTAAACACCATGAAGGTAAAATTTGAAAAATTTAAAATATTTGTGACGCGTAGTTCAGGCAGCTAGCTGTACCATATATTATTAGGAGCTAAAAATTAGATAAATGATGTTTTCTAAAGTCGATCTTGGTCCTGGCTTCACTGGCAGCTTGAGCTACGGCCTCGCAGGCTTCTGCCAGATTTCAAATTGATCTTAGAATGTCTCATTTGGACACTCTGAAATACTCTGAAATCTATTTTAATCAAATGAGAGATTAAAATAAAATAAAATTTAGAATAATTTGGACCTCTTGCTTCCTATCACCTCTCAGATTCTGTTCACCTGCTCTGCAGTTGCCAGGGGAAAATCCATTCTGTTCAGCTCTACCTAATTTGCTGATTGAATTGGAATCTGCTTTGTTCTTCTTCTATTGAATTTAAAAAAGGAAGAAATAATGGACTGTATTGGCAAGCTTGAGGCTTGGCTTAAAACAGGGCCTCCTCAGTGGGAGCCCTGCGCCTGGCCCCTTTGTCTTGGCCCTCCTTCCCTGCAGACTGAGTCTACAATGGATTTCTGCCTGTCCAGCCTGCCTGGCTCTCTTGCATTATGAATAAGCATGTGGTTCCCTCTGCTTTGCCCTGTTGAAAATCCTGCACTCCTTCCGGTTTTGCTAACCAGAGAGTAAAACCATGTCATATTCAGAATAGAGGGTAGGGGGAAATTCTATAGCTTTACTGAATAAATAATGAAGTTTTATTTTACATGATTCATGCATGATTTGAAAAAACATTGTAAGTACCTAATTTGAATAATCTATATATATATTCAAAAATATGTTTTATCATTTATTTCTACATTTAAATGTATGAGATATGTGAAAATTAGCCTAATCATGTTATGAGTTTCAAGATGGGAATGCAAAATGTAATATTTATAAACCCATTAACTTGTGCTGGGATAATTTTACCCAACTTAAAGTACAGTACTGCAACTTCCTGCAGCTTGCCCCTATTCAGAAATAACATGGCGCCAGTTGTTTCATAACTGTGGGAATGGGGCGTCTGTTAAATCTTCTGGTGCTGTTGGACCCTTCCCTTTTCTATAGTAGTTGAGGTTAGAACTCATAGGTGTCTTTCTTGTTTGCAAATTCTTCATTTGTGAGACAGTCAACCAATACTTGAGGATCTCCATAAGAAAATACATTTTTTTCTCTAATTTTCCTTTTTCTCTTTAGTTACATTTTTCTCCATCCCTTTGTGGATATTTTAAACACCACCATACTTTCTATTCTCTAATTCTACACTAAAGAAGCCAAATGGCACTGGGTGCTTTTCGGTTTTTTCCAAGATCCTCATGTCTTAAAGCTAAAAGAGAGAATATTCTTATTGGTTTAAAGGCACCAACATATTTTAGTCTGAGGATGGTGCTACCTGAATGTTTATGAAAATAGAGCAGTCACTATTTCCATTTTTCCTTTGGAATGGTTTTCTGATTTCCTAAGAAATCTTAAACAATAACATGTATCAACCCAGCCTGTTGCAACTTAAGAGGTTTTGTGAAGTTTAGGCAGCTGAGTAGCTACAACAGGAAGTTGAAGAATGTGGCTTCACCATTTCGCTCACAGGTACATGTTTGTGCACTTTGCTTACATCTCCTTCAAGAACTTTATCTCTATACAAGTCTTAAAGTCTCATTTCTGGCATCTTCCAAACAATCTCAGAATTAGCCAATTAAGGAAAACTTGATAAATCAGTTTGAAAAATTAATAAAACTTTCCTTGAAGATTCCATTTCTAAAATTCTTATGAACATTTGTTATTTGAAGATATGTCACCCACCATCCCTGGCAGAACTCGATCTCTGGAAATATCATGAATTGTGTCATATTTATGTTTAGATAGTTATCCTAAGTATGTTGCCTCTGCATTCTACCCCCAAACTGCAGAATATATATTTTTCTCATCAGTACATGGAAAATTCTCCAACACAGACCATATGTCAAGGCACAAAACAAGTCTCATCAATGTTTAAAAAATTGAAAACATATTTTGTATCTGCTCAGACTGTAGTGGAATAAAACTATAAATTAATTCAAAGAGGAGCTCTGAAAACTATAGAAATACATAAAAGTCAAACAATCTAGCACCAAGTGATCTGAGGGTCAATGACGAAATCAAGATGGAGATCAAAAAATTGGGGGATTTGAAGGAGAATGACGGCACAAACTACCCAACAGTTTGGCATATAATGGATGCAGTACTAAGAAGGAATTCATGGTATTAAAAGCATAGATGTGACATCTCAAGGAACTGGAAAAGAAAGAACAAAACAAATCCATAACTAGGAAAAGAAGAGAAATAACAAAGATCACAGGAGAGCTAAATGAAGCTGAAACCAAAGGATTCAAAAATTGTCATCCAGATATGAAAAAGAGACATTAATAGTGATACCCCAGAAATAGAAATGATAACCCAAGAAACCACAAATGCCTCTATGGACACAAATAAGAAAATATAAGGGGAATGCATAAATTTGGGGAAAGGCACACCTCTCAAGCTTGAATCAGGAAGAAATAGAAATCCTGAGCAGACCAGGATAATGAGTAGTAAAATTGAACAGGGAATAAAAAATGTCCCAATGGCTACAACAAAAAAGCCAAGTACCAGACAGATTCACAACCAAATTCTACCAAACCTACAAGGAAGAACTGGTAGCTGTCCTACTAAAATTATTTCATGACACCAAGAAGCAGGGAATCCTCTGAACTCATTCTACATTTCCAGCATCACATTGACATCTAAGCTAGGAAAGCACAAAGTATAAAAAGTGAAGTACAGACCAATATTCCTCATGAACATAAACAAAAAATTCTCAGCAATATGTGTACTAGGAAATTGAACTCAACAGCATATCCAAAAATCAATTCACCACAATCAAGTGGATTTCATCTCACGATGCATGTATAGTGCAGGCTATGCCAATAAATAAATCTGATTCATCACATAAGTAGAATGAAAAACAACAAAAAAGATCATCTCAATTGATGTAGGAAAGGCATTCAAGAAAATTCAGCATTCATTCATGATAAAAACCTTCAGCAAACCAGGCATACAAACAATATACAGCAAAGTAATAAAAACCATACATGACAAACCCACAAACACCGTAATACTAATTGGGGAAGCATTGAAAGAGCTCCTCCCAAGAACTAGAACAAGACGAAGATGCCCACTTTCACCACTTTTATTCAACATCAAACTGTAAGTCCCAGCCAGAGAAATCAGGCAAGAGAAAGAGATAATGGACATCCAAATCAGAAAAGAGTATGTCAAACTATCCCTCTTAGACAAAAATAAGGTCTTATATCATAGAAAACCCAAAAGATTCCCCCAACAGACCCTAAGAATTCAGTTAAGTTTCATGTTTCAAAATCGATATACACATGTTTAGACATGAATAACAGCTAAGCTGAAAATCAAACCTAGAACTCAATTCCATTTATAACAGTTGAAAAAACACAAATCTTGTAGGAATACACTTAACCAAGGAGGAGAAACATTTCTATAAAGGAAATTGCAAAACACTAATGAAAGAAAGTGCTGATGACACAAACAGATGAAAAAACATCCCATGCTCCTGGGTTGGAAGGATCTGTATTGTTAAAATGTTCGTTCTGCCCAAATTAATTCACAAATTCAATGAAATTCTCATCAAAATACCAACGTAATTTTTGACAGAATTAGGGGGAAAAATCCTACATTTCATATAAAACCAAAAGAGCGTCGTAACAGCTAAAACAATCCTAAGCAGAAAGAACAAATCTGAAAGTATGGCGTGACCTGGCTCCAAATTAACCTGAGGCTGTAGTGACTGGAACATCAAGGTGCTATTATAAATACAGACAAGTGGGTTAATGGACACAGAGAACCCCAAAGTAAGACATACATCTATAACCAACTGATTTTCAATAAAGCAGACAAAAATATACAATATATAATAAACAGTGTTGGAAACTGGATCCCTATCTGCACCATATGTCAAAATTACCTGAAGATGCTTTAAAGACTTAACTTGAAGACCTGACACCATAACAATTCTAGAAGAAACTTTTGTTACTCTGTCTATGGCTTTATCAAAATTTGTTAATGTCTAGAGAATTTCCCTTGAGCCCATGTGATATTGCATATGCAGAAGTAAAATTTTTATTAAATTATCCAGGAGATTTAGAGTTCATTTACTGAACACATTTCCTATACTTGTGTCATAGGTTTATAATTCTTTCAAAAGTTTTAGCTTACAAATTCAGTAGCATTTTTGGTTCAAACAAGTAATACCAAAACTTGATGTTATAAATCCTGATTATATTGTTTATAAAGAGTGTTTATGGATCTTTTGAGAGGGTGGAGCAAGATGACAGACCAAAAGGATCATTTAACTGAGCTCTCCTAGAATGACTGGGGTAAAAGGGAGGACCCAGCCATACCTGGTGGGGAGACCTTTCCCAAAGTTATAGCTCAGGGAACACAGCAAGGAGGTGGTGAGCTGCATATAGTGTGTGATTCAGAGCAGTGGAAATCTGATGAATTAGGCAAGTGATTGCAACTGACTGAGATTTTCTGGGTGCCCACAGAGGCCCAGGCTGGGAGGAAGCCTTTCAGGACTTTTCATTGTTGAAAGAAGCTGTGCGGTGAGTGGAAAGCTTGGAAGGGGAGGTGGACTCAAATAGTAAACAACAACCAGATTTGAATACTGATTGGAGTGGATTTTCCATGGGTTTCATGGCTGGCAAAGCAGACATACTGAGAAGGTCTCTGTGGCCAAGGGGCTGCCATTGTGGGAAGGTCAGGGGTAGGTCTTAGGAGGGGCCTAAAGTACAGCTGTCTTAATTTCTCCTGCCAGGATCAGAACTCCACTTTTGGGACAGGCTGAGGGACTCTCACATCCCATGGGAACTGGAGTCAGGGGGCATCATGAGACCTGCCCCTGAAGGATTCTTGTGAGCTTTAAGATCCCAAAGTGGCAGGAGTCTGAAACAATTAGGAGATCACTGAAGGCACCTAATTTAGCAAAAAGAACCACAGAGGTTTCTAGCTGTGCTCTTGGTCTCCTAAGAAATCACAGTACCACCTGGTGTCCTGGAGACATAAAGCAACATACTGTAATCAAGAGCAAAGACTTCTGTTTATTTGGCTTTGCTCAGGCTGAGGCCACTGCAAGAATGAAGCTCTGAGCCAAGTTAGTTTTGAAGCAAAGGAGGGAGTGAGAAGGAAAAAGAAGAACAAGGAGGTGAACAAGAAGAGAGAACACATGAGGAGGAACCAATAAAAAAAATTGGGCAACATGAAAAAGCAAAATAGAGGAACTCCCCCAAGGGACCATGAGGAGCTAGTGCAGAAGACTCCACCTATGTGCAGTTAATGGACTTGACAGAAAGGGGATTTAAAATATGGATGAAAAAGACAATAAAAGGAATTGTTGAGAAAATGGAAAGACAGAACCAAAAGTTGGATGAGAGATATGTAGAATATAGAAAGAACATGGCAGAGCTTAAGGACATGAATGAGACAATCAGGAAATGTAAAGATGCAGCGGAAAGTATCAAAAATAGGTTAGACCATGGAGAAGAAAGAAACTCTGAGCTAGAGGATAAAGTTTTCAAGTTAACCCAGGTATTTACAGAGGCAGAAAAGAAGACAGAGAAAGCAAAACAGGTGCTTAGAGAAACTATGAGACTCATGAAGTGTTCAAACATACAAATAATAGGGATTCCTGAAGGGGAAGAAGATTATCCCAAAGGAATGGAAACCCTACTGGACACAATCATAAATGAAAACTTCCCAAGTTTTACTAAAACCCCCAAGGCACTCCTTTCAGAGAGATATCAAAACCCAGATCATCTCAACTCAAAGGGAGCCTCTCCAAGACCCATTGTAATGAATCTGCCCAAAATCAAGATGAAAGAAAAAATTCTGCAAGCAGCCAGGACTAAGTGGCAACTGACCTACAGAGGCAGAGCCATTAGGCTGGCAGCAGACTGTTCAACTGAAGTCTTCCAAGCCAGAAGAGAATGGTCATCACCTTCAACATTCTTAAACAAAACAATTTTCAGCCCAGAATGCTGTATCCTGCTAAACTAAGCTTCAAAATTGATGGAGAAATCAAATATTTTGTGGATATACAAGCACTGAGAAAATTTACCACAAGACCAGTGCTACAAGAAATACTTCAACCTATTCTCAACACTGACCTTCACTGTGGACTAGAAAAGTAAATACCCAGAAACTAAAGGCCAAAATTTAGCTTCCACAATGGCACAAAGGATACTACACAACGGAGTTTCATGAAGTAAGATGATTACAACTCAATGACACTTACAAAGTCTCTCAATAAACATCAGTGGACTGAATTCACCACTGAAGAGGCCCAGGCTGGTGATTGGATAACAAAGCACAAGCCATCCACATAATGTCTCTGGGAGACACACCTAGCTTTGAAGGAGAAACCAAGACTCAGGGTTAAGGGATGGAATACAGTAGTTCAAGCAAATGGAAAACAGTATTTCAAGCAAATTGAATTCAGAAGAAAGGAGGGGTTACAATCTTATTTTCAGATACAAGCAGATTTAAAGCAACTAAAGTCAAGAACGACAAAGATGAGCACTTTATACTCATCAAAGGAACAATACAAGACATTTTAATTTTAAATATTTGTGCAACAAACTTAATTGCTCACAGATTTATGAAACATACCTTGATGGGTCTGAGTGACAAGATATCCCATAACACCACAATAGTCAGGGATTTTAAAGCCCCTCTGATAGAACTGGACAGATCCTCTAAACAGAAACTAAACAAAGATACAAAGAACTTAAATGTGACCCTAGAACAAAGGGGATTAATAGACATAAACAGAACACACCATCCCAAAGCTAATGAATATATTTTTCTTGTCAGTCCATGGTCCATACTCCAAAATTGACCACATCCTAGGCTGCAAATGAAACCTCAGCAAAATTAAAAGAATATAAATTATACCTTGTATCTTCTCAGACCACAAGGCAATAAAGGTGGAACTCAACTCCAACAAAAACATTTATCCCACACAAAGACTTAGAAATTAAACAAACTTTTGCTGAATGATAGGCTGAGGAAGAGATAAAAGAGGAAAACATTAAATTTCTCAAATATAACAAAAATAAATAATGGAAAATTGGCAAATATTAAGAGAATTAAGAAGTTTAAATTTTTTAATGACTCTAAGTTTTGATATTTACTCTAAATTATATGGCTTTTTATTCAAAGAAGTTATCTGATTTTTAAAATATTACTGGAAAGTCCATGGATGAAAACTAAAGAGAATCTCCAATTACAGAGCTTGAGATAAGAGGAATACTTATTATACTGGTGAAAATTTATCATTCCCATGAAAGAAAACACAGGCTTTGCTATGTTTAGTCATATGATATCTTATTTGAAGCAATAACTCAAAATAGCAATTTATAAAGGTGTAAAGGTAGAATAGATTTATTTTGATTGTGCAAAAGTAGAAAAAATTAAATAAAAAGAAATAGAAATGATGTTTTGAATTGAGTAATATTAAAGGAGCAATTAAAAAAATCATTATAAGATATAGAAGAGAAGAAATACAAAACTTACCTTGATATATTATCATTGAATAATATGGTGAGATTTTGTGACAAACAAAATTTCTAAGGAATAGGTAATATCCTGGCTTAATTTGTCCCTCACCAGTGCTGTGTTTCTGCTACTCTCCCATTAACATTCTCAAGTGAGGAACTTCATGGATTGCTTACATGTAAAACATTTTCAATGATTGCTCAAAGGGAATTGCAAGGAATTGATGTTGAAGAGATAAAAACCATGATTATTCCTGAGTCTTTGAATATGTTCACTTATGACGGAAAGTGTAGTAGCATTCCAAAACTCTAAATATTTTAATGGAATATTATTCTACATAAATCACTCTATAAATCCCTCATTGAAGAGGGATTTACAAAAACTTTATTCACGATTATTTCCTATCTTTACTCTCAATGAGGAATATAAGAAATGTTATGAGGTATTTACATTTAAAAATAATCACACTCAAAATATTCACACTTTGCTAGTAAATTGATACAATTTTATGGGCCCTCATGTCTAGAATATAATTATTTGATGTCTACAAATGTTTTACCTTTTTCTGAAAAAAAAAAAATTCAGTTAATGGTCGTGCTTTTTCCAAGAATGAAACTTTAAAGCTGTTATTTTGCATTCCATACTGTTAGTAATATTCAACAGAGCTACAGAAATTGTAGAGAAGTTGATTTTCCCTAAGTGGTTACTATTCAATATGTTTACATTGACACACATCTTGAGATTATTTTAGTGTCATAAGGATATATGCACAATTTTATAATTTTTTTAACATTACAGAGCAAATTCAAATCATTTCAGCTATGCCCCTTTTCTATTAGAAGATGTATTTTATACAAATGTTTGACAAAGGAATTGATGTATCTTTTTGCATAAGTCTTTACTTGCATCTTATACATAATATTCATTGTATGTAAAACCAAAATAAATACAGCCACAAATATATACACACACATAATGAAGATTAACTTTTCATATACAGGTGGTTTTTCTCATTCTAGTCAGGAGCCTGGATGGTATCTCAGTCCAACCACTTTCTTTCTGTCTTTATTTTTTTTTTTCTTTTAAATGAAAAACAGTATTTAATTAGGGCTGAGAGAGGTAAGCAAAAAATCAAATATTCTGTGTCCATCAGTTTGAGCTATTTAGGCTTAAGTGCAATAAGGACTCATTATCAAGGTTTAACAGAAATGAAAATACACATACCATAGTTTCATGCTGCATTTCCATTGTTTCCCTTGCTTTGCAGAGCTGAATGGTTTGACCACAGCAGATGAATGTTTCTAGCCTCAAGAAAATTTAGCACAGATCAGAAGAAGCAGAAGGTGGGGGAGGGGAGCAGGAGCATCTCAGCCACACCAGTTTGAACCAGAACAAGGGCCTTTTCATTTTATTTTTTGCATGCATTTTATACTTTCCATTAACAAGAAGAAACAGTTTATGTGTATGGTGCATGAATCATGATATTGTGATGCACTGTGCAATAGTTCGATCAAGCTATTTCATGTAGGCATAACATTATACACTCAGTTTCTATGCTGAGAACACTTGAAGACTCCTCTCTTAGTAATTTTTACATATACAATATATTGTTATTGACTACGGTCACTATGAGGTAGCTATGGCCTACAAGAGCTCTCTTGAGCATTACATGTCTTTACATGCCTGGCATATTCCACTTGACGTAATCACTTCCAGGTTCATCTGTTTGCAAATGATAGACTTTCCTTCTGTGTAAAGGTTGAATAGCATTTCATTGTATATACACACTACAATTTCTTTATTCTTTAATCTGTTGATGAATTGTCGACCACCTTTTTATTGAATGGAAGTGGAAAAATTGCCTATGAAAGACATACTTTTATTATTCATAATGAAATGATGATAGCATTTTTACATAGGGTTAAGTTTTATTGTGTTTTTTTTTTTTGGGAGTTTTTGGTTGAGGCTGGGTTTGAACCCACCACCTTTAGCATATGGGGCTGGCACCCTACTCCTTTGAGCCACAGGCATTAATATAAACATTTATGCATTTTAGGACATTAGCCCACTGTAAGCTTTCAGAAATAGCATATACTACTTTCTTATTCTACTTCTAGTTTTTATCAAATATATTTGATTTGTACTTTTACCTAGATTTTTTCTTAAATACTTTGCACATTAATTTAATTTCATATTTTGTTGCTGTCTTATTTATATCTTTTTCCCCCAGAAATGTTAATGAATCACCTTCCTGCTAGCTACAAATCACCAGGTGTTTCTTTAATATTATTCCAGCTCTCCTGCACCCAATCTATTCTGAAACAATACATTAGGCACACAATCTTCTGTCCCTTTTCTAGGCATTCTTCTCTTAAGCAATTACTTTTGCCTCATTCCAAATATTTATTTATGTTACTTTTCAGTAATAGGTGGCCTTGAGAGGCAGAGCAGGATGGCAGACAGGACAGACGTGTAGCCCACCTCTCCCAAGCCATCAGGTGAGAGGAAAGGGGGTCTGGACCTTCCCTGTGTGTGGATTATTGGTGTGGATGGACAAGTGGAGATGCTCAGTGAACTGACGGATTGCTATATATGAGGTAATTTAAAACCACAGACTCTGTTGTAGAGATTCTTCCCTGCTTGGCGGTGCTGGCCAGCAGACCCCTCCCTTATGGAGGACAGCAGCTTTTAAATGCTGACAAAATCCAATTGATGAATATTTATTCCTGAAATGAGGGAGGCATCCGAAAGGAGAGCCACTCAAAACCACGGGGAGGTGGACAACCTGTTGGACAATTGAAGGGAAGGGATCCCACCCGGAAAACAGACATTTTGAACTACCCAAAAGGGCAGGCACCTTCCCCCAGACCAGGAGGGATTGAATAGACCCGGAGCATTCGGGAGAATGTTGGAGGGGGTTGGCAGTTCAGGCTGTGGGGTGAACTGGCGGGTCCAGATCCAAAAGGGAAACTCTGAACCATAAAATTCAGAATAAGGTCCCTGAGTGCTCCAGCTGCAGTGACCAGCTACAGCTGCTTCAGCCGCAGGAACTGGCTATCACTGCTAAAGCCACGGACCTGAACCCAGCAGCACCCGCCCCACAGCCGATTGCAGTCGCCAGTTTGAAGGAGGACCTGGGAGCAGAGTGGAAAGATTTAAGAAGCATGGACTCCTGCACTGAGTGGGAAGGTTGGTCGTGAGTACTGTCTGGAACAGAAAAGATGAGGTTACACAAACTTAGGTGACAAACTTTTACAGAAATTCCAAAATGGCGATTGGCCATGGAAAGTGGTTGCTATGGTAACAGTATAAACTGTGAATCAGGTATGAACCTGGGCACCACTCACAGCAACACTGGGTGTCCAGAAAGTATATTGCAGTATGACCATATTCCTATGAAAGTTGATTTCTACATCATACATATAGATGTACATATGTATATTTCTACATACAAGAATAATATTATTGTAGTTGGTGCCTTTTTTTTTTCTTTCTTTCTTTCTTTTTTTTTTTTTTTTGTTCTGTTTTTTTTCTTAACATTTTCTTGGAGGAGCTTTTTTTAATTTTTTATTATTACTTTTTATATAGATATATTTTTTATTTCTATTTTTTCTAATTTTAATTTCTCCTTTCTTCTCTTTTAACTTTTCTATGAACACCACTTTTTTCTTTTTTTTTTCAATTATTTTACAACTATCACTATTTGTATTGCAGTTGTTTTTATGTTGCTGCTGTCATGGGTGTTGTCTTTATGTCTATGTGTTTCCATCTGTTTCTGTATCTATGGGCTCATGTGTCTAGTAGCCTTTGTATCTGTTTATTTGCTCACTGGCTCTCAATGAGCTTGGTGTTACGACCTGCAAATCTGAACTCCCAGCACTTCCCTCCACTCTCACT
>CAUYPK010127151.1:0-12814 GCA_963574355.1 Loris lydekkerianus | reverse complement strand
TGGGCCAATGGCATGGTACCACGTTGGCTGTATCTAGGTAGAGGCAGTTTCAGGCCGGGCCTTGCTGAGTCATTGCTATACAGAAGTAGCTCGATGGATCTACTTCTAGTCAGGCTCCGGAATCTACATATGTTCTTATTTGAACTTCACCTTTCCTAGATTCACATTATCCATATTTTCTTTTTCTTCTTTTTTTTTTTTGCAGTTTATAATATAATGAATATTTGCAATTTGCAGTCTCTTAATCAGCAGTAAAAATGTTGAGAAATAATATGGAGATCGCCGGAATACTATCCCCTAGAATTTATAACATAATGCTTATTTTACTTGTATAGTAGTGAAAAGAAACTTTTTTTTTTTTTTTTTTTTTTAAGGGTGGCGCCTGTGGCTCAGTGAGTAGGGCGGCGCCGGCCCCATATACCAAGGGTAGCAAGTTCAAACCCAGCCCCAGCCGAACTGCAACAAAAAAATAGCCGGGCTTTGTGGCAGGCGCCTGTAGTCCCAGTTGCTCAGGAGGCTGAGGCAGGAGAATTGCGGAAGCCCAGAAGCTGGAGGTTGCTGTGAGTCCTGTGACATCACAGCACTCCACCGAGGGCGGTAAAGTGAGACTCTGTCTCTACAAAAAAAGATTCTTTTTTTTTTTTAAATAAATCTATGGGTCGGCGCCTGTGGCTCAGAGGAGTAGGGCGCTGGTCCCATATGCCGGAGGTGACGGGTTCAAACCCAGTCCCTGCCAAAAACTGCAAAAAAAAAAAAAATTAATTAATTAAATTTAATAAATAATAAATGTATGGGCGGTGCCCATAGCTCAGTGGGTAGACCGCCGGCTACATACACCCAACCTGGCAGCTTCAAAGCTAGCCCAGGCCAGCTAAACAACAATAACAGATGCAGCAAAAACAAAAATAGCAGGGCAATGTGGCAGGTGCCCATAATCCCAGCTGCTTAGTCAAGAGAATCGCTGAAGCCCAAAAGTTGGAGGTTGATTAAGCTATGACACCACAGCACTCTACCGAGGGCAACAAAGATTCTGTCCGGCGGTGCCTGTGGTTCAGTGAGTAGGGCGCCAGCCCCATATACCAGAGATGGTGGGTTCAAACCCGACCCCAGCCAAACAAAACTGCAAAAAAAAAAAAAAAAAAGGAAAGAAAGAAAGTTTCTGTCTCCAAAAAATAAATAAATGCATGCCATTGTAACACAGGGAATTGTCTGTAGGGCTAACTGAACCTTTTACAACGGTGGTGTTTTTTTGTTTGTTTGTTTGTTTTTTGTTTTTTTTGAGACAGAGTCTTACTTTGTTTCCCTTGGTAGAGTGCTGTTGCATCATAGCTCATAGCAATCTCCAATTCCAACTTTTAGGCTTCAGTGATTCTCTTGCTTCAGCCTCCCTAGTAGCTGGGACTATAGGCGCCTGCCACAATGCCCTGCTATTTTTTGTTTCAGTTACCACTGCTGTTTTATGGGGACGGCGCCCTATCCACTGAGCCACAGGTACCACCCTATATTATAACTTTCTATATTATGGGCAGCATTGAACCTTTAGGCAACAATTCTTTTTTCTCTCTCTCTCTTTTTTTTTTTTTTTTTGAGACAGAGCCTCAAGCTGTCGCCCTGGGTAGAGTGCTATCACGTCACAGCTCACAGCAACCTCCAACTCCTGGGCTTAAGAGATTCTCTTGCCTCAGCCTCCCAAGTATCTGGGACTTCAGGGGCCCGCTACAACACCCAGCCATTTTTTGGTTGTAGTTATTATTGTTTGGCAGTCCCAGGCTGGGTTCGAACCCGTCAGCTCTGGTGTATGTGGCTGGTGCCTTAGCTGCTTGAGCTATAAGCACCAAGCCTAGGCAACAATTCTTTTCTTTAATTTTTTTCAAGAGACAGGTCTTTGCCAGGTGTGGTAGAACATGTCTAACACTAATACTCTGGGAGGCCTACCTGGTAAATTATTTGAGCTCAGGCGCTTGAGACCAGTATAAACTAGATCAAAACCCTGTCTTTACTGAAAAATAGCAAAATTAGCCAGTTGTGGTAGCCAGCACCTATAGTCCCAACTACTCAGGAAGCTGAGGCAAGACAATTGCTGGAGCCTAAGCGTTTGAGGTTTCCATGCGCTAACGTGGTACCACTCAACCTCTAGGTGACAAAGTAGGACTATCTCAAAAAAAAATAAATAAAATAAAAAATAGACAGGGCCTTGGGCAGTGCCTCTGGCTCAGTGAGTAGGGTGCAGGCCCCATATACCAAGGGTAGTGGGTTTAAACCCAGCCCTGGGCAAACTGCAACAAAAAAAAATAGCTGGGTGTTGTGGCAGGCACCTGTAGTCCCAGCTGCTTGGGAGGCTGAGGCAAGAGAATCATGTAAGCCCAAGAGCTGGAAGTTGCTGTGAGCCATGTGATGTCATGGCAACTCTAACGAGGGTGGTAAAGTAAGACTCTGTCTCTACAAAAAAAAAAAAAAGAAAAGAAAATTGACAGGGCCTCACTCTGTTGCCCAGGTTTGAGTACAGTAGCATGGTTAAGAGTCTTTTTAATGTGTTTTAAATGTCATGATTGAGGAATAAAAGTTGGGGTGAAAGAAAAGGAGTCAGGCATGCCTTCCAACAGGAAGGACAGGGTAGAGGAGTTATTAATTCAGGAGGGAGATCTTAGAGATCAAATTTAGGATTGATAGACTAATCACAGTAATTGAAGTGATAGGAATTAATGAGATCATGAAGGGTACTCTCTAAAGAGGGATAAAAGTCTTTCAAATATACAATCTTGTGGATTATAAGCAGTTGCTGTAGGCAGAAAATGAGATTATTTGGTATGTTGTTTAAAGTGTCCAAGCAATATTGGGAGGGGAATTGAATTGATGCAGCAAATGGGCAAATGTATTTATGAGTTTCAGGTAAAGATCTGGGTTGAAAATATTTAAAGTGTACAATTCAATGATTGTTTTCATAAGTCAACAAAAACTTATCAAAATTTAAGTAGTAATCCAAGAGAGGGGTGTAAGCACGTGACTGTCAGGTCTGAGAAGAACTAAGAGAAAGGTATCTTAGAAAACAAAAGAAAAATGAGCTCCCCAAGGAAAGAATTTAATACTGTATGCTATAGTGAGGTCAGGAAAAATAAAATGTCGGGTTTTACATTGTGAAAGGCGTTGGTGACTTGCCAACAGCTATTTTAATGGAGTTCTGACTGCAGAGATGAGAATGTAGAGGAGGTACATTTGACAATCTTGTCAGGACTTAATGGTTTGGTAGATAGAAGGGAAAGGTGAGATTTTCCAAACTGTTAGATGGAAGAATGATAATGTTCGTTCTTGAAACTACCTATATACTCGAGTATATATGGTATATAGAAACAAGACAATGGCACGTGTAGGTAAGGCATGTTCTATGGGGTTTTGGGGGAGGTGGACAGAGTTGTTTTGTCGCTCAGGCTACAATGCAGTGATGTCATCATAACCCACTCAAGTGACCCTCCTGTCTCAGCGACCCAAGTAGCTGTGACTACACATATATACCACCACACCTGGCTAGTTTTTCTACTTTTGGTAGCTACAGGGTCTTACTCTAACTCAGGCTGGTCACAAACTCCCGGACTCAACTGATCCTCCCACCTTGACCTCCTTCTGTGCTGGGATGTGTATGTGTGTTTTTGTTATGGAAGGAGGTGTAACAAATTTAGAAATCAATGAACAGTGGAGATTGGTTAGAACAGCGGTTCTCAACCTGTGGGTTCTGACCCCTTTGGGGGTCTCCTGCATATCAGATGTTTACCTTATGATTCATAACAGTAGCAAAATTATAGTTATGAAGTAGCAACAAAAATAATTTTATGGCTGGGGTCACAACATGAGGAACTATATTAAAGGGTTGCAGCATTAGGAAGGTTGAGAACCACTGGGTTAGAAGGTTTAAGAGTGTCACAGAGTTTGCAAAAGAAATAGGAGAGAACTGACTAAAGATTAATAGGATTTATAAGAACTAATAGTAGCTAAACTGAGCCAAGAAACCAGGTATTTTATAAGAGAGGCAATTCAGTACAGAAGGCTAGAGGTTTTGTTTCTTTTCTTACAGCTTTTAATGTTTGTGGCATAAGATTAAAGAATTAAATAGGCATGTGACTTGTTTTATTATTTGTGTCCTTTAGAGACCCCATCCTTCAACAGCTGAAGCAAAGCCTCCAACACCAAAGTTTGACTTACTAGCCTCAAATTTTCCTCCTTTACCTGGAAGTTCATCAAGAATGCCAGGTGAACTTGTTTTGGAGAATAGGATGTCTGATGTTGTTAAAGGTGTCTACAAAGAAAAGGTAAACATGGAAGCATTTATATATAATTCTCTCTTACCTTATGAGACCCTATTTAGGCTTTATTCTTAAGGTTATTGTTTAAAATGTTATTTGCACATAGTATGTATTTCAGTCATAATTTGGTCATCGAGTTTTCAGCATACTTAGAATATTTTAAAGATTTATAATAGAACTACACAAGGTCAGTAAGGTATTTCTTGGCTTTTGCATGTCTTAGTACCAATCAGATTAGATTTTTAGAACTGAAAGCTAAGTGCAAGCTAAATTGAAGATGTCATTACCACATTAAGTGCCTGTAATTAACCAGTGATGTAAATGAATTCTGAGCTAACTTGGTAAACTCAATTTTTCAAATAATAGAGAATAGATATCACAAGTTTGGGATATGCCATCCTATAATATTTTTGAGTGTAGACATCTCTATATTTGAAATCCTCTGGTCTTACAAACTTTTCCTTTCCTACCTTTTAATTCAGTTTTTTGTTTTTGTTTTTGTTTTTTATTTCAGCTTGCTTATTCCTTCTTCTTTGTTTGAAGTACTCTTTTTTTGGCTCATTTTCTTCTTCCTCTGGCGATGCTCTTTCCTGTTGCCTCCCCAGTAGCTGGGTCTACCCAGACGCCCACCACAACGTCTGGCTCTTTGATGTTAGTAGAGACGGGGTCTTACTCTGGCTCACTGCTGCTCATACTGGCCTCAAACCTCTGAGATCAGGCAATCCACCCGCCTCAGCCTCCCACAGCACTGGGACTACAGGCGTGAGCCACCACACCCAGCCCAGTTTTGTTGTTTTTTACTGTGACATTACATGTGCCTAGTAGATCTAGGCTTCTAATGAAAAAGATAGGTCTATAATCCTATCACTTTGGGAGGTGGAAGCAGGAGGATCACTTGAAGCAAAGGGTTGGAGTAAGTCTAAACATAAGTGAGACCTTGTCTCTAGAAAAAAAAGGAAAAGAAAAAAATTACTTAGGCGTGGTAGTACATGCCTGCAGTCCCACCTACTCAGGAGTCTGAGGCAGAAGGATCTCTTGAGCCCAGGAATTTGAGGTTGCAGTGAGCTGTGAACACAGTACTGCACTCTATGCTATGGTCATACCATTCATTTGTTGCTCTCTACCCAGGGTATCAGTGAGATTGTCTCCCCCCCAAAAAATAAAAATGTCAGGCTTTCGTATAATTAAAAGCTACTATTGGGGGTTGGCACCTGTGGCTCAGTGAGTAGGGCACCGGCCCCATATACCAAGGGTGGCAGGTTCAAACCCAGCCCCAGCAAACTGCAACAAAAAATAGCTGGGCATCATGGCAGGCATCTATAGTCCCAGCTATTCAGGAGGCTGAGGCAAGAGAATCACCTAAGCCCAAGAGCTAGAGGTTGCTGTGAGCTATCACGCTACAGCACTCTACCCAGGACGACAAAGTAAGACTCTTGTTTCAAAAAAAAAAATCTATTGTTCTGTGTGGCCCCCATCCCCCCAGTGATACATAAAATAATGATACATTTTACAATTGGTAGCTTCTCAGAGATGTGATATACAGATACATACTTCTTTTTTGCTTTTTTTTTTTTTTTTTTTTTTTTGAAACAGAGTCTTACTTTGTTGCCTTTGGTAGAGTGCCATGGCCTCATAGCTCCCAGCAACCTCCAACTCTTGGGCTTGGGCGATTCTCTAGCCTCAGCCTCCCAAATAGCTGGGACTACAGGCACCCACCACAATGTCCAGTTACTTTTAGAGACAAGGTCTGGCTCTTTGTCAGGCAGGTCTCGAACCTGTGAGCTCAGGCAATCCACTGGTCTCAGCCTCCCAAGTAGCTGGGAAAACAGACGCTAAGTGCTAGGATTATAGACGTGAGCCACCACGCCAGGCCTAGGTATACACTTTTAAATAGTAATAATAAAGTGTACCTCCCCTTGTAATCTCAACACAATTATCTCCTATAAACATCCTCAGTATTTTATCAGTGACATGTCTGTCTCCTCTCTATATGCATTCCTTCTTCTCCTGTCCCACTTAGATATAAACATTGTGGCTTGGTGACCATAATTTTCTTTCTTCAGCTATTTTAGGGTTTATGGGACACGTACTGTCACACATTGTTTGTGTATGGGTTTTGTTTTTATTTGTTGTTTTTTTTTTTGTTTCTGTGTTTTGTTTTGGTTTTGTTTGTTTTTTTGTTTGTTTGTTTTGAAACAGTCTCACTTTGTCACCCTTGCTAGAGTGTTATAGCATCACAGCTCACAGCAACCTCCAACTCCTGGGCTTAGGCAATTCTCTTGCCTCAGCCTCGTAAGTAGCTGGGATTACAGGCACTCGCCACAATGTCCAGCTATTTTTTGGTTCAGTTTGTCCAGGGCCGGGTTTGAACCCACCACCCTCGGTGTATGGGTGCCCTGCCCACTGAGCAATAGGCACCACCCTGTGTGTGGATTTTGTATGTTTGCCTTTTTTTTTTTTTTTTTTTTTTTTTTTTTACCGAAACGGTCAGCCTTGGTAGAGTGCTATGGTGGTGTCGTAGCTCACAGCAACCTCAAACTCTTGGGCTTAAGCAATCCTCCTGCCTAAGCCTCCCGAGTAGCTGGGAAAACAGGCGCCCACCACAACCCTCCTGAGCTTAGCAGTTAGAAATCAGCCTAAGCAAGAGCAAGACCCATTTCTACTAAAAGCAGAAAAAAAAAACAACCCGGCATTGTGGTGCACGCCTTTAGTTCCAGCCACATGGGCAAGTGAGGCAAGAGGATCTGTCAGCTAGTCTGACATCATGACTAGCTAGCTAAATGGATAAATAGATGAATGAATGCTCTAGCTTCCTGAGATTCTTTGAGAATCCAAAAGTTCTGATTCCTGATCTCAGTGATCTATTTTGTTCTCTCTCTGGATGCCTTTAGGATTTTTTTCATTACCCTTGGTATTCTGTGAAATTGCATGTTGATTTATCTTAGTATGGCTCTTTTACATTAATTGCACTAGATGCTTAGTGGACCCTTTCAAGTCTGGGACTTACTCCATCATAGGATATTTTTCTGTATAATCTCTCTGATAAATTCTTCCTCCTTTTCTTCTTTTTGGATTTTCTTAATTTTTAGCTTTGTTCTTATGTGTATTTTCTATAAACTTTACCTGAACATTACTTTTTAAACCTATTGAGAAATTTATTTTATTATTGATACTTTGTTTTGTGGTGGTGCTTGTTTGTTTTTAGACAGAGTCTCACTAGGTCACTCTGGGTAGAGTGCTATGACATCAGCCTAGGTCAGCAACTTCAAACTCTTGGGCTCAAGCAATCCACTTGCCTCAGCCTTCGAGTGGCTGAGACTATAAGCACTCCTCATGAGCTCAAGCAATCCTCCCACCTGGGCTGTCCAGAATGCTAGGATTACAGCCTTTTTGCCACCATACCCAGCCTGTTTTTTTGTTTTTGTTTTTATTTTTTAGAGACCTCACTTTGTCGCCCTCGGTAGAGTACTGTGGCATCACAGCTCAATGCAGCTTAGATTTGCTTCCTCTAGTAACACATTATGTTGAATATCTTCTCATGTATTTACTGGCCACTTGTGTCTTCTTTGGGAAAATGTTTAAGTATAATTTTGAAATATCTTTTTACTTTAAGGATAATGAAGAGTTGAGAGTTAGTTGCCCAGTGCCTGCGGAGGATGAGCAGACAGACTGCACTTCTGCCCAACAACTAAGTATGAGTCCCAGTCCTCCAGGTGCAGCTGAGATTCCTGCACTTAGGTACATGTTTTAGTATTGAAGACTTCAACAGTGAATTATTTTTTCGTCCATTCGGTTGCTTAACTGTTCTTTCATGCTATTCTAAGTCTAATGTCAAGCTATTTTTTTTCTTTAGCACAACTCAGCAAGAAAAGGATTTAGTGGAGGATACCACTGTTCAGAAGGATGTTCTCAACCAGATACCAATTTCTTCCCCAAGTACTACAAAGCCATCAAGGGCAAATACTACTTCACCATGTAATAGTAACATAAATGCAGCTGTAGCTGTGGCTCTGCAGGTAACTTGAAGAGTTTCATTTACATGTGAAAAAAATAATTATCTAATTTTTTATAGTATTTAGTTAGATCTTGGCTCAGCAGCTGTAGCTGAGTGGTTAGGGTGCTAGCCACATACACCCAGGCTGGTGGGTTCGAACCCAGCCCAGGCCTGCTAAACAGCAATGACAGCTACAACAAAAAAATACCCAGGCTTTGTGGCAGGCGCCTGTAGCCCCAACTACTTGGGAAGCTGAGGCAAGAGTATTACTTAAGGCTAAGAGTTTGAGGTTGCTGTGAGCTGTGAAGCGTTGGCACTCTACCAAAGGTGACATAATAAAACTGTCTCCAAAAAAAAAAAAAAAAAGACTTTGTTAGATCAGATTCATTCAGAAGTAGCCCAAATTGATGCTGCCTACATCAGAAGGAAACCAAAGGAGTTTAAAGTCACTGCAGAGTGACCATGGCTCAAAGGAGTATGGTGCCGGCCCCCCATATACCAGAGCTGGCAGGTTCAAACATATCCCCAGCCAAAAACTGCTAAAAGAAATAAAAAAGATAAAGTCACTGCAGAGAGATGGGACATTTACATCATGTTGAGGGAATGAAAAATTAATTATTCCATGTTTTTTGGTTTGGTTTGGTTTTGGTTTGGTTTTTGAGGGAGAGTCTCACTGTTGCCCTGGCTAGAGGGCCATGGCATCACAGCTCACAGCAGCCTCCAACTCTTGGATTTAAGCAATTCTCTTGCCTCAGCATCCCAAGTAGCTAGGACAGGCGCCTGGCTATTTTTTTGGTTGTAATTGTCATTGTTTGGCAGTCCCGAGCTGGATTCAAACTCTCCAGCTCTGCTGTATGGGGCTAGCTCCCTAGCCGCTGAGCTACAGGTGCCGAGTCTCTTCTGTTTTTTTAAATAAATTTTATTATATATATTTAGGGCATACAACATAATGTTATAAGATACATGTGCATACTTTTACATTCTAAGGATAATTGTGTCTCTGTTGCCGAGGGAGATTTGTTTTATAGTGAGTAGCCCATGTGAAGACCATTTGTTATTACATTTTACCTTTTTTTTTTTTTTTTTTTTTTAATGATGGGAGTAATTTATTTAAAGTTTGTGGGGTTTTTTGCAGTTTTTGGCCAGGACTGGGTTTGAACCTGCCACCTCTGGCATATGGGGCCAGCGCCCTACTCCTTTGAGCCACAGGCGCCGCCCACATTTTACACCTTTTTATTGAAAAAGTCTTATTGAGTACTAAGGACAGTTAGACCTGTGTTTGTTTGAGTTGTACTTATTTTCACCTTTCCATTCAATGAACAATATTTCTACCATAGTCATAAAAGTAGAAAAATGGGGACAGATGTAGGCAGAAAACAAACAAAAAAAAAACTTCCTGAAACTAAGCCCATATTTAGCAGTATATAGAATCGCAGTGAATGTGTAATCCTTAGATGAAGCAACTTTTATTTTTTGGTTAACAGTAAGAGAAAAAAATATCAGTGGTCATGTTTTTTTCTGTAGTTCATCTTTTATATTGCTTTCCTGATGTGTACCTAAGACTTGTAATGCTTAAATGTTAAATTAGCTTGTTAAAGGGTTAGTGGTTGTATAATTTTTTTTCCTGATCATATAATATGAAGTAAAACTTCTTTTCTTTTCCAACTATGATGAATTTATCATTTTGATAGCGTAACAAAACCTTGAGCTTCTTTGTTGTGTGTATACTGCCTAAGTCTCTGAGTAGCCACTGAGAGACTACTCCCATTTGTATTAATGTTTCAGAATTGCTTCATAATTTTATACTTTGGAAAGTAAAGAGGAAAATAACACAGAATTTACCTAAAATCTTTTTTTTTTTTTTTTTTTTTTTGGAGACAGTCTCACAGTGTGGCCCTGGGTAGGGTGCTATGGTGTCACAGCTCACAACAACCTCAAACTCTTGGACTTAAGCAATTCTCTTGCCTCGTCTGCCTAAGTAGGTGGGACTACAGGCGTCCACCACAATGCCAGGCTTTTTTTGCTTTTTTTTTTTTTTTTAAATAGAGTCTCACTATGTCGCCCTCAGTAGAATGCTGTGAGCTGCACAGCAACCTCAAACTCTTGGGCTTAAGCAATTCTCTTGCCCCAGCCTCCCAAGCAGCCAGGACTATAGGCATCTGCCACAACACCCAGCTATTTTTTGGTTCTAGTTGTCATTGTTTTTTGGCAGGCCCAGGCTGGATTCAAACCTGCCAGTGGTTATGTGGCCGGCGCCCTAGCCTGAGCTACAAGTGCCAAGCCAGTGCCAGGCTTTTTGTTTGTTTTAGTTATCATTGTTGTTTGGCAGGCCCAGGCTGGATTCGAGCTCCCAGCTCTGGTATATGTGGCTGGTGCCTTAGCCACTGAGCTATAGGCTTTAAGCCCCTAAAATCCTTCTATTTAGTGACATAACTAGTATGGTTTTAGTCTGGTTCTTTACTATATGTTGAAAATACTTTATTTAATGGCAGGGGGTTTTTTGTTTTGTTTTTTTTTTTAAGAGACAGATTCTTACTTAGTTGTCACCCTCAGTAGAGTGCTGTGATGTCACAGCTCACAGCAACTTCCAGCTCTTGGGCTTAGGTGATTCTCTTGCCTCAACCTCCCGAGTAGCTGGGACTACAGGCACCTGCCACAACACCCAGCTATTTTTTGTTGCAGTTTGACCGGGGGCGGGTTTGAACCCACCACCCTTGGTAAATGGGGCCAGTGCCCTGCTCACTGAGCCACAGGCGCCACCCCTTAATGACAGTAATTTTTAAAAAGCTTCCGCTGGGATGCTTAGTAAGTTCTAAGACCACTGATAAATACTTTGTGCTTTATTCATGATACATTATACCTTTTTCAGATGAGGTAATTAAGATTTTTTGTTAGTCTCCTATTAATATTAATATTCTATTGGCATCTACCTGCTCTGCTGCAATTCTCACTGATTCATTCTCAGAAGTTTTCAGAGATGGCTTGGTGCCCACAGCTCAGTGAGTAGGGCACCAGCCACATACACTGAGGCTGACGGGTTCAAGCCTGGCCAGCTAAAACAACAATGATATCTGCAACAACAAACAAAAATAGCCAGACGTTGTGGCAGGCGCCTGTAGTCCCAGCTACTTGGGAGTCTGAGGCAAGAGAATCGCCTAAGCCCAAGAGTTTGAGGTTGCTGTGAAGCCAAGGCACTCTACCGAGGGTGACATGAGACTCTCTCAAAAAAAGAAGAAGAAGAAGAAGAAGAAAGAAAGAAAGAAAGAAATTATTATATCATAAAGAATTTTTTTTTTTTTTTTTTAGCAGTTTCTGGCCAGGGCTGGGTTTGAACCCGCCACCTCCAGTATATGGGGCTGGCGCCCTACTCCTTGAGCCACAGGCTCCACCCAGAAATGGCCTTCTTATTAGTTTCAACAAATATATACTTTTTAAGGCTTTACTAGTACATTGTAACAGCAATGTATATGAGAATGCCTATTGCCCTTTCCTAGAAGATAACCTATGATTTTCTTGTGGTTAACATGATTTTTTGGTCCTTTGTTATTTAGAGAATATGTACCATAAATTTCTTTTTTGCTTGTTTCTTATTGCTTCAAAGGAACCCCGAAAGTTAAGTTATGCTGAAGTGTGCCAGAAACCCCCAAAAGAGCCGCCTTCAGTTCTTGTGCAACCACTACGGGAACTTCGCTCCAATGTAGTGTCTCCCACCAAAAATGAAGAGAATGGAGCTTCTGAGAAGTCTGTTGAGAAACCACATGAGAAGCCAGAAGCAAGGGCTAATAAGGATTATTCTGGCTTCCGAGGCAATGCCACCGCCAGGGGAGCAGCTGGAAAAATCAGGGAACAGAGACGCCAGTTTAGCCATAGGGCTATACCTCAGGGAGTGACTCGACGTAATGGCAAAGAGCAATATGTGCCACCCAGATCACCAAAGTAAAAAAAGAAAAAAGAAAAACTTTTCACAAACTTTTCTCTCTTCCCATTAAACTTGAGCCGTGGCTATATTGAACTGTTTTGGAGGGGAGGGTTTAGCCAGAAAGGAAACAGGAAGATGTGTGTCCTTAAGCCATTATGGATTTTGGCTTTGTGAGCAGTTGGATCCCAAAATTCATCTCTAATGTGATTTTTTAAATGCTGGAGGATTCCAATCAGTATAAATATATATATATAGATATATATATATACACACATATATAAAAAATATAATTTTTCTATTTTTGTTTTTGATTTTAATTTGCAGAGATTTTCTGCTTAGAATCAATTTTGAACATTCAGATTTAGCTTGAAAAAAACATTATACATCCTTCAGTATAGGAGATGAGGGAGTGAGAGAAAATATTTTTTGAACAAGCAATTCTGTAAAATTAGAAATTACTTTTTTAAATCTATTTAAAGTTTGGCTTGGAAAATGCCATCTCTGGCTATATGGCCTTTTGTTGCAAAGCAAATCTGTGGCTGGGGTGCCTGTTGTGGGTGTGAGTGTGGACAAGAGTGATTGAAGCCAAATCTGTTGTGTTAGTAA
>CAUYPK010127148.1:0-27814 GCA_963574355.1 Loris lydekkerianus | reverse complement strand
GGGGGGGGGGGGGGGGGGGGGGGGTGGTTGTTGTTTTTTTGTGGATTTGTTTTTATTTTTTATTATGTGTTTATATGTGGTCTAAAAGTATTAATGATCTTAATATAAAAAAACATTATTAATTACCCCCCCCCACCCCAGTAAACTAATTACTACAAAAATGTTACTTTAGTGGACACAAATAATACAGTAACTACATTAAAAAACAAGACTTCCCAGCATGCATTAACATCTTACCTCCTGAACCAGTGTTAGAAACAGGATATGGGAGTGGGTGTATTTTCATTTTGTTTATTTGTTTAGAGTCAAGTGAAAAGTACAGGGCTTGAAACCAGACAGACTTGGGATATAATTCTGAATCCTCTATTTATTTATTTACTTGACCCCTTAAAAAAGTCACTTAACTTCCTGTGACTTCTATGTTTCATCAGATTTCCGTTCAGGCCCATCAAATACTCAGGAAACAAAACAAAATAAAAATAATGCTTTCATGACCTCATTTGTTCAAATATAATGTAGAATATTGGAGAAAAGAGTAAATGGTGACTTTCATGTTAGACTGCTGCCATTCTTTGGAATATCCCTGTTAAGATGTTTCCAACGTCTGCTCTAGAATGATTTCTTATTGTTAAATATGGCTATCAAGTTACCTGAAGTGAAGGATTTCTTCAGATTCGCACACACCCTCATCACTTGCTTGCAGGCCAGTGGCCACTCGCTCTTTTCCACCTAAATGAAGGAAGGGGCCATTTCCAGTGTCTGCGGCTATTCATTTACTGTGAGTTCCACTCTGTTAGTTGGAAAGCTGCCATAGGTTTATGAGAGCCTAAGGGATATTGGATGGTTGTCATCTTTCTCTTGCTCCCTCCCACCGCACCAAATGCCCTGGCAAGGTTGCCGCACCTGGACGCTGAATTCCCTGCAGAGCACCTTGTTACCAGAATTGTGGGAAAGTTGGACCGAGTTCAGAGAGGAGCTACTAAAATGCTTAAGTGACTGAGGGGGCCAATTTATAAGGAACTCAGAAATGTTTGGTGAAGTGGTAATTACCCTAAAAAAGGTGTGGTGACTCCGGCATTAAGTTTAAATTCCAAGCTATACTTGGCAAGAAGCCTCTTTTCAGCTCTCTACACTCAGAACTACTCTGAAGAAGGGGTAGAATCTTGCTTCTGCCTCCACTCACGGCACAGGCTGCTTGGGTGGTATTCACACTCAAGTGCAGCAACTGCTACAAACCAGCACAGAAGGCAACACCACTGAAGCAGAGAGCTCATTGAAGACTGCAGGACACTAAAGAACAGTCTTGCCAGGAATCAGGCTGTGAGCAGCCAGTCCCCCAATCTCAGTTAAGCACCTCCTCACACCCCACCACCGATCTCTGCTTGTTGGGCGGTATCATTTAATAACAGCTGCCAACTGAGTTCAAAGTGTGTAAGTCTGTCTAAAATACATGCTGGGAATGTTGATTCCATTTCCTGATAAGAATGAGAGTCTTCATGTGGCGAAAAAGAAAAAGCTAGGAACAGCTACACAAGTCAAGAAAGCTGAATGAGGTAATTCCTCCTGACAACTTTTACCAAAATTGTCTTCCAGGTGATATTACTATATGTTACACACATTAAAAAAGAAAAAATTGAATAAATGAAATTAAGCCTTTTGCATGTGTGAAGTGTTTGTTTTTCTAACAATAAAGCCTCTTAGTACCACTGATATGCCAAGTCTATTTTGCCCCACTAAGAAGGGTAGAGTATAGACTATTTCTCAAATTCAGATTGGGCATCGAGTGCTTTACTGCCTAAGCACAGGGCCTCTGTGTTCACAGCCACTTTCAGGATGCCTTTTACAATTCTGTATTCAGTACATGAACAACGAAATGAATGAGTCAGCCGAGGGTAGAACATACGTCTTAAATCGCAATCCACTCTTTCCACCATACTGACATTCTAGTTCTACTTTACTTACAATGAATCTTTTCACTGTATGTAAGTGAAATTAAATTTGTTAACCAGAAGCAGACTGACCTGAAGCTACTAAAGCTTACGCTTGAGGGCCCCTCACTTGCTTCCCCTCACTTCTTCCTCCCATAATTATGTGTGCATTTACAGTGTTGTATTCTTTTTTTCTTAAGGAGACCCCACAAAGCTGTACAGCTTTCATGTTCTTTATAATTTCTGCTACCACATAAGATGCAAATGGGTTTTCAACAAATTTATAAAGTGTGTTCAAGATGGTCACATTTAAATTACAGAGGATATTAGAGACTCTCCTTCACTTTGTAGTACTCAGGGGTTATCTTTAAGAGATTTCATTCTCCTCTGTAGCTGAAATGTAGATTCAAATAAGAAATATTATAAATAATTCAAATAAGAAAAAATATATAAAGATTTAAAAATAAAGAATTCATTCTTTCTATACACTCCATAGCTATATTAGCTTTAACCATCTCACTTTTTAGGGTGCCTCTGAAGACATTTATCACTTCCACTATTTTAAAGAGCACCTTATCCAAAGTAGTCTTATATCTAGTCTTCCCATTAATTTTTTTTTTTTTTTTAAGTTTTTTGGCTGGGGCTGGGCTTGAACCCACCACCTCTGGCATATGGAGCCGGCGCCCTACTCCTTTGAGCCACAGGTGCCGCCCCCAGTTTTTAATATTTTAATACTATGAATAATCAGTATGAAATCATCACATTGTAAATATTACCACAGTTGGAATTCCTTCTGAAGACCATCTGAAGATTTTACATCAATTTTTTTTCTCTGTAGTAGGGACTGACATTTTTAAACTTGCATCCACAGTACCACAATTTAGCATTCTACTCCAATTCTTTAGAAACTTCATTTATATTGACCTAATCTTTTGGAATTTCCTGTGGGCTGCCTGAAAGAAAATAATTTCCAGCCTAATCTTTGTCTGGTCTGCTCTCCATTTGACATTATGTCTTTAATATCAAACGTCATTATTTAATTCAAAACAAAAACACTTTATTCCAGATATTAAATCAATAAAATTAATAAAATGCCCTTAGTAATCCATTATCATGCAGGATAAGCCAGTGTTAAAGCTTTGACTATGGAACCCAAAGCTTTGTGTATTCTTTCCAGACTATTCATAATTTAACAAGATATTCTAACAACAATATATACAAAAAATCACTATCTATCCACTTTGTGTCTTAGACCAAATTAGGGTTTTAATCTCTCGTTTTTCACAGTAAAAATCGCAAAATAACAAAACCAAGACTGAGCATAAAGGTGAAAAGTTTTACCTTCTTCTCTTTCCTTCCTATCATCTTACTGAGTTGGTGACTATGAAAATATGCTGAGCCCAAAATAGCAGTTGTGCACTGCCAGGTCAGCCTCAGTCATTTCCAAGCCAAAGGGGAACTGACAGATACCCCCTACACAAGTTGAGTGTTTGTAAATATCCAATGAAATGACTTCATTCAGTCAATTATTTCTAGAGAAAGCTGGCAGAATAACATGGTAATTAAACTGAAGACCTATGGAAACTACTAAACAGGAGAGCTATTTTGCCCAGCAGTTCTAGTTAATACTTTTTATGTGTTTTCATTTTTCTTAATGCTTGAAATACAGTGCACTTAAAAGAAATCAGCTCTTCATTGGACAACTTATTGAAATTATTCCAGTGAAGATAACATATGGTAAAGGAAGGAGAAATTCGATTTTCCAGTATCTTTTTAGAGTCAGTATGATTCCCTTGTTTTAAGTATAATGAATTCTGAAATTCAATAAAATAATTAACAAACAAAATGAAAATAAAAAACAGCCAGATTCAAATGTAAGTAGAAAACACATCCCAAAATTAGAACATTATATGAGGTTGGACTCTAAAGTTTGCAAACTCATCCCAGAAAAAATGCTACATACCTTATTGCTGAATATCACTACGGTTACCAGATGGCCAAGGGGAGTACGACAAAGGTGACCATAGCGATGATATTCAGCAATGAGGTATGTAGCATTTTTTTCTAGGATGAGTTTGCGAACTTAAACATCTGACCCCTACAACAACAGCTCTGATGGCCATTTGAGAAAAAGAGTTCCAAATTGCTTTGAAGGGTGGACTAGGTGCTGGCATCAGTGCATAACTTCCCCAGTGGAATACCTCAAAAAGGTGACTATAGTGATATTCAGCAATGAGGTACGTAGAACATTTTCTAATGAGAGTTCCCAAACTTAATTATCCAATCTTGGATAGTCAAAACTCAATTGCCTGGGTGTGATATATTCATTTTATATTAAATATGCTGTCTGCAGCTTATTTTTTCCCAGTCCAGTGTCTTCCTTTGGCTTATATCATGGACCATCAGAAAACTTTGATTTGTCCCTCTACTCATTAATTCAACAATATTAAGCCATCCTCTCAGACGTGGCTCCATACTTTCAGTGCAGGAGTAAACAAAAATACTTTCCCACATATCTCTCCTTGCTACCTAATAGTTACACACTCAGAGACAGAAAAAAGTTCCAATACAAAGACACAAATTAGAAAATGAAAGCTGGGCAGTGCCTGTGGCTCAGTGAGTAGGGTGCTGGTCCCATATACCGAGGGTGGTAGGTTCAAACCTAGCCCCGGCCAAAATGCAACAACAAATAAATAAATAAATAAATAAAAGTACATCTGCATTATATAAAAAAAAAAAAAAGAAAATGAAAGCTGATGGAAAGAGCTCTGAATGCTTCCCAAAGGAAAATGCAAGCTGTTAAATTACTTGTATGCTACATTTTTAAATGATTCTTACTTAAAAATAATCCCATTTCCCAGTATCTGATGAGATGAATACAAAGGTTAAGAAAAGAAGAACTTTTAGGCCATCTATAACAGTCTGAGGAATGGATTATGAGAAGTTATAAAATATGAAGAATTTAGGGAAAATCGAGCCAGAAAATTCCAAGGTGGAGTGAAATTACAAAAAAAATCCTCAGAAATATTTCTCATTTTTTCTTGTTAGAATGCATGGTACTTCACTTACTGAATGTTTGCCTGAATGAATAATCATATACTTTTGAAAATGCAAGTGCCATGGGGGTGTGAGGTTAAGGACTGTCAGTCATTCACATTCTGCTAAGTGAGTTATATAGGAATTTAGTGAAACATTTGCCACAGTTCTTAGTAAACTGAGAAATCTTTTAAAAAGTAGAGTGGTAGGGTAGTTAAGATAACAGATTCTGAAGCCATACTGCTCAAATGGGAATTCTGGTTCTACTACTACCAAGCTGGGCAAGCTTGAACAACTAACTTAATCTTTTGGTACCTCAGGTTCCTCATCTACAAAATGAGAATAATAGTTGATACTTACACTGGGACTTGCGCTTTTCACCAAAAAAGTGTAAGAAAATAAACAAATAGAATGTATGAAACAATGGTTTTCAAATGATGGGCAGTGATCCTTGAAAGATGAGACAAACATGAGGCAAGTCATCTGATGATTGTCCTAATTTACTGCCTTGAGAGAATCTCTGGGGCACTGCACGTGGTAGGGGGCAGGGGAGGGGGACAGAAAATCAGACAGACTGGAGAACTCCCAGTTGAGAAGTCTTAGTAAAAGAGATGGAATTCAGACTGTGAGGACAACAAAGGGGCTAGAATGTACACAGCAAGGTAAGAGAAGGCAGAGAGCTGCCTAGAACAGCCATGGAGACCAGCAGTAGGCCTCCCTCGAGTATTCACAGAGTAGTGACCAGCACCTACAAGTGAGGAAACTACATGAGGCCAAGAATCTTTGTCCTAAAACTTACATTAAAATTTAATTGCCCATGTACTGTTATTGGAAGGCGGAGCCTTTAAGATGTAATTAGGCCATGAGGCCTCCACCACCATGGGTTGGGTGAGGTGATCAATGCGTTCCAGGAGCAGGCTCTCCCTCTCTTAGTCCTTCCACTCTTCTACCATGTAAGGAACAGTGTTCCTTCCTTTTCAGAAGATCCAGGATTCAAGGTATCATCTTGGAAATGGAGACCAAACCCTTCCCTGAGACCAAACCTGCTGGCACCTTGATCTTGGACTTTCTAGCCTCCAGAATTGTGAAAAACGTATTTCTATGGTTTATAAATTACTCTTTATTTGATATTCTATTACAGCAGTACAAAACTAAGACATCAGGAAAAGAACTATGCAAAAACGTAAGATAGTACGGTACAGAGTATTCATAGACCAGGAACAGTACCTGTTCCCACCAAACTGCCTTAGTAGTAGTAGGAAATAAGTCCTTGACTAATCACTTCTCTGATTATGTCACAAATTCTAACAGCAAGACTCAAAGGGATAAAACTATTTTCAAATAACCTAACTGCATCTCAGAATAAAGCTCAAAAATATTTATAGGAAAACAAAAATAGCTAGTACATAACAAGGAAAAATTGACAATACCTTGAATCATATAAAAGATTACCATACATGCAAAGAATTAGGAAAATATAAATAATGAGAGAAAAATTAATCAAACGAAATTTATCCAGAACTAAGACAAAATCAGCAGATATTAATATTTTTCATTTCTGTATTCCATACGCTCAAAAAGTTAAGGAAAGACATCAACAAAAAGACATCAAAGATACAATATTCAAACTGAACATCTAGAGATGACAACTACAAAACCTGTAATGAAAAATACACATAGGATGAATAGAAGATTAATTAGACACTGGAGAAGAAAATACTAAAAATATTAGTGAACTTGAAGATGCAGCAATGAAACTATATAAAAAGGAGCAAAGAGAAAAAATATATCAAAAAATGCAAAGACCATCGGTAAGCTATAGAAAAATTCAGGTGGCTAACATATACTTGTATAGAATCCCCAAAAGAGAAAGAGAAAAAAAGGAATAATAAATAAAATATTTAAAGATGGCCAGAAAATTTTCAAATTTTGTGAGTTTTAAAATAGTCGTATCATCTAGCTACAAAATAGCAGAAAATTTTCAAATTTTGTGAATGTGTGGGTTTTTAGTTTTTATCAAATGTGATAAATTTGATAAAATCCACACAGTCAAGTATTCCAGAGGATCCTAAACACAAAAAATATAAAGAAAACTATACTATGTCATATCACATTCAAACTGATCAAAAATCCTGATAAAGTAACAATCTCAGAAGCAGACAGAGAAAAAGGCACATTATGGACAAAGGGACAAAGATGAGGATGATAGCAGATTTCTCATCAGATGCAATGCGAGCTGGAAAAATGGAGCAGCATCTATAAAGTACTGAGAGAAAAAAAGTCAAAGTTGTATTTGACTATATCCAGAGAAATGTCTTTCAAAGAAAAACAAAGACAAAATACTTTTTCATGCATTTTAAAATGCATGTATACGTATCAATGTACGCAGCTATGATTTAATAAAAAAAAAAAAAGAAAAAAGAAAATGCATGTATATATAATAGCTGAAAAAAATCATCTCCACAAGACTTGCACAGTAAGAAAGTCTAAAAGATGAGTTATATTTGGCCATTAGATTGACACAGAATTGAGGGCGGGGTACTATTTATATAGGATGGTCATAGAAAGTCTGTATGTGGACATTTAGGCCAAAACCTGAAGCAGCAGGAAAACCCATCTAGACAAGAGAAAGATCATAGGCAAAAGAACAGCATTTGGGAAAGCTCTGAGAAGGCATCAGGGTACCGGGAAAGGAAGATCTGATTTAGTCTAAAACTCTAAAGAATGCCGATTTGGCTGGACATAGAAAGTGTGAAGTATAGGGTAAGACAGGCTAATGATCACATAGGAGAGGAGGTGGGGTCATACGTTATAAGATCCTGTAGGAACCAGGATTTTACACAAAATATGCTGGAAAGCTGTTGTAGTTTTAATTGGGTGACAGACATGATTATTATGTTTATTTTCATTAGATTATTCAGTGGCTCTGATGAAGAATCAACTTAAGTTGTCACAGATGGTCTCCTTTCCATAAACACAAAAAAATGCTGAATGATGCATAATGTGTTTTTATTTAAACAACTACAAAAAAATTACAGAAAGCAAATTAAATGCACAAAGGGAGATTCTACCTAACAGTAAGTCCCGGAGACTGGGATTCCTATGCATATATTTGAAGATAAGGTTGCTGAAATAAAGCTGAGAACCTGGAAAAGATGAACAGTGTATTAACACAAGATTACAAAAGCCTCAGCCTAGTGCTCTGGAAAAGCAGGAAAGAAACTTGCTATCTGTGATTATGTATCTATACATAGATATGCATATAAAATAATCTGTCTGTATAGGCCTGAGACGTGTATCATATATAAGGGTGGGATCCAAATTTACACTATAAGCTGAAGAAATTACCTTATATATAGTATCTGGTTTAAAACAAGTGAAAATTCTAGGATCCAGTAAAATCAACCTGTAGAAACATTCTTTCAACCCAGCCGACAGAAGACTTGCACAGAACAAAGCACTTCTTTGAAGATAAGCTCCTATTAAAATATTACACATTATTTGAAGAAACCAGCTACCATGAGAGAGAGCCAAAAGAAACAACGAACAGGAGATTTAGAACCTTGCAATCTGGAAATAATATATGTATTTTTGGTTTTGACAGGCTCTCCCTCTGTTTGCCAGGCCTTGTGCAATGGCGTCATCACAGCTTACTGCAACCTCAAACCCTGGGACTTAAGTGATTCTCCTCCCTCAATCTTCAGAGTAGCTGGAACTAGAAGTGTGTGCTAACACACCTGGCTAATATTCCTATTGTTTTTGTAGAGAAGAGGTCTTGCTCAGGCTGGTCTCAAACTCCTGACCTCAAGCAATCCTCCAACCTCAGCTTCCCAAAGTGCTAAGATTACAGGCATAAGCCATCATGCTCAGCATGGAAATTATAATTTTATACAGATGGATTTTATCTTTTAGCATATCTCCCTCACACTTTGTTTCTCATTCAGGGCCAATGTTATTAGATAAACTACATGGCTGTTGCCTGCAAATGGGAAAATGAATTAACTACCAGATTGCCACTTATAGCCATCTACTATTTTGAAGTTAGATAATATGATTACTTTAAACTTATTTAGTTAAAAACTAGTTGAAACTGTTTCCTCCAATCCCTTGAGGTGGCATTTTAATTTTAAATGTTATGAAAAATAAATCCACATTTAAAATGACGCATCTGTGGCGTACCCAAATTTCAAAAACCATTTTACATTTAAAACTCAAACATTAAATTAATAAATTTGGGATTTCTCAAACATCCTTCACGTTCTGATCTCTTACGAAATCTGAGATACTCACTTCAACGTTTTTCTTAGTGTTTTATTTTCCAGTCCGCTCTTTCAATTTGTTTAAAAGTATTGACACGCTAAAGTCAAGAGTCACAACTCGGATCTTCAATGTAAGCTAAGATAATGGGATGCTGTAGTTACTAAAAATAGTGAAAAAGAAAAGTGGAAAATATAACAACTGATCCATTGTAAGTCATCGTTATCTCTGTGTACTCTGAACACTCTTGCATCTCTTAATCTTGGCACTCCTACTTAAAATGACAAGACAGACGCCCAGAGAAGTTAGCGTTTAAAGCAAAATCAGGACCATGAAATCAGGACTGCAGGTAGGAGTCAAAGCAACGTTTTCCATGCCCCAGCACCGACATTTTACATTGTCTACTGAATGTAAACTCGGAAGGGAGATCTATTTCTAAGTCGAGACATTTAAGATATTCCTTAGCAAAAAGATAACACATTAGCAAAAATTAATCGCAAAAGAAATATCAAGAAAACAACCCACAAGCAAAAGAAATTTGGGAGACGCTACGGCCTGCGAGAGACCTAGTTATGGGGAACGTTGTCTGCTTCCTGTCCATGAATTAAATTGTTTTTTCATCACTAAAAGCCTAACTCTGATCATTTTCTTGAGTTAATCTGGGAGATGCTTCCAGCCCACTACACTCTCCAGGCGGTAAATACGGTTTTCTAAAAGCCGCGAAGCGGACCGCTCAGGGACTAAGGTCACAAGGCTCCGCCCGGGTGAATTTGCAGAAGACCCAAGAGACGCTCACGCCCTCCCCGTTCCGCCACCGACTTATAGCCTCTTCCGAACTGCCTGTATATCTTCAGTTTATCCCCGGCACCATTTCCGTCCTTATCTCTGGAAGCGATTGACCAACAAAAAGGAAACACCTCCAGATAGAACAGAGGCAATTCAGGGACAATGAATGTCTGCGTGGCAAGGTTTCTTTAGGCAAATTGTCAGGCACTGCTGGAGGCAGCTGCAAAGGGGTCCGGACCCTGACGCCGGCGAGAAAGGGCCTGTGTCCGGAGCTTGACGAGCTGATTGGCTGGTCGGACGCAGCCGGGGAAGAACCCGGATGTGCTTGGGCCGCTGTGTTGGCAGTCCGGGGCTCTGAGATTTGGGTGTTCTGGGGGTGCAGGTAGTTGAGGCAGATGGCGCAGGGGTGGGCTGGCTTCTCTGAAGAGGAGCTGAGGAGACTAAAGCAGACTAAAGGTAACGGGATGTGTGTGCAGAGGTTTAATTCTTGATTTGAAGGGGGAGGGGCGGGGCTGCAGTTTTTAAAGCGGAAGGGGGCGTGGAAGAGTCTGTGTGTGTGGTCCGGGGAAGGAGCTTTTAGTGGGTGGACAGGACTGAGGGGCCTCCAGAACTGTGTGTGCTTGAAGTTACAGCGGGAGGGGCTTCCAGGGGTGTGGGATCTTTTTTTAGGAAAAAGGGCTCAGGAATCCATTTCATCGATTTGACTATTTTCTGTGAAAGGCTTGGCACTTGGGAAAGGAAGTGAGCATACTATCTGGGTGTCTCCTATAGGGATGATTGCTGCCCGCGTCAGTAATTGGAGACTTGGGGTCAGGGTAAAAGGAAAGAGGGGCACACATCATATTAGAACCGTGAGGAATTTATAACAGCACATGATGGTTGGGGAAAAGGGAGCATAAAGATCTGAATATATGCAAAAATTCGGTACATTTCATAATGCATCTGAGTATTGCATTCACTCTTGGCTAACAGATGATTTTTGCAGTTCTTTACAATTCTTGAGAGTCAGCAAACCAAAATAGTTTCTAAAAGGTTTTATTTAAAGGCTTCACGTACTTATATACATAGGGTTCCATTGATTTGGGGATCAGCTAAAATCTTGTGCTTCCCTCTCTAGCTTTATAATCATGAAATGGTTTAGGTTGTTTTTTCAGTCTTTTGATGAACGAGTTAAATTTGCTGATATTTGTGGAACACTCTTAGCGATATCAATTGTGCTTTGTTTATGGTTTAAATTCCGTAAAGATCTGTATGGCGATCATGGTGATTCTTTTCACATAAATTCTGTTACAGAAGTTTACATCATTCTTGGTACCATAATTAAAACACTTCAATTTGTAGAAAATTAAGTAAATCCTGCTATGCTTTTTATTAGAGTTCGTGGGAAAAGTGGTTGTTAGCATAGATGTGTGAATAATCTGAGTCTGACAAATGGAAAAGAAATTAAATTAATAGTAGAGGGCCAGATAGTCTGGGGACATTTTGGCTGTTCCGGAGACCTTATAAACTCATTATAAAGGTTATACTACACAGTGTGGTTAACTAACTCCATCTATTTTGATGTACTCAAATTCTTTCACTCTCTGTTTTCAACATCCATTCATATATTCCAGTGTACAGAATATAAGTACCATGGCTTCTGGTCTGACTCCAATACTTTGGTAAGGAGACAAATCATAAAATAATACGATAGTAGAGATTGTACAAGAGTTTGCGTCAGAGCTTGTCTGGGACCACCTTGAGGACAGGAAAAATATCTTAACATCTTTGTATAAGCAAACACAGTCATTGGCATATAGAACTCCCAGCCCTACTTCTAAATATTTCACTTTGAATTTCTCATTTGTAAAACTAGACTTGCATCTCTAATTTTAAAGCCCCTTATGGCTGTTTTTAAAAATACAATTAATCTAGTAAATAGTGCTTTAGAGAGCACTACTTGTACCTTGAGGAACATGGTCAAGAATCAAGGTAGTGGTTATGTAAGTTGTGGCATATTTTTCATCTGGTGGGCTACTACATACTAGTGGTTATATATTACCTATAGCCACATGCATTAACTTATATGTTAAGATGTATGTAATTACAGTTGACTCTTGAACAACACAAGTGTAAATTTTACAGGTTCATTTATATGCAGAGTTTTTTCAACCAAATGTGGATCAAAAATATAATATTCAGTGGGTGTGAAACCTGAATATAAGGAGAATTGATCTTTTCACGTACACACGTTCCACAGGGCCAACTCTGGGACTTGAGGATGGGAGGATCCTGGAACCAGTCACAGTAGCATACCTGTATTGTACATAACAGTATTTCACTTGATTATGGACCACATACACAGTGATAATCCCATGAGATGATAATACTGTATTTTTACTGTACTTTCTCTATGTATAGATACACAGATACTGAACATTGTATTATAGTTGATTATGGTATCCAGTATAGTAACATGCTGGGTGGGTGTGAAGACTAGGAGCAATAGGCTATATCATAAAACCTAGGTGTGTAGTAGGCTATACAATCTAGGATTGTGTAAGTACACTCTGTGTTGTTTGCACAAGGACAGAATTGCCTAATGACTCATTTTTCACAAGGTATCTCTTTCTTTAAGTGCTCCATGACTATATATAGTGGGGAGGCAAGAGAATGGGATCAGGGAATTTCAGAGGTGTTGGTAATTATGAAATCAGGATAAGCCAAGTTAAACTGAAATAACAAATAATCCTAAAAAATTGTTTAAAGTAATAAAGATTAGTTTTTCACAGTAGTTTCATGTCTGCGGAAGGATAGCATGTGTTAACTCTATTCCACACTCACCACACCGTCTTTTGGTGCTGTCATATAGGAGTTCACCATGGTTGGAAGAAAAGAAGATTGAAAATTGTACATAGGCATTTAAATGCTTAACATTGACACCACGAAGTGACATGTGTCACTTCTACTTATATGTTTCATTTACCAAAAGCAAGTCACGTCATTTGAGAGGCAGGAAATACACTTTTCTTTTTTCTTCCAAATAAGGGGATATGTTCATTCTTTTTCTTTTTTTTTTGCAAACACAGATTGGGAAAGTGTGTGTACATGATACATATATACAAATATTTAAAATATGATTTTCATAATAAAAACATGAAGGTAAAGATAGTACAGTTTCATATTACCAGTTTTAGAGAAATTCATAACAGTTTTTTATTCTTGATACTAGTTCATTGCTGGTTACATTATTATCTTCCTCCAGTTTGGAAATTGTCTTTTAACTTTTATCTTTTGATGAACACATATTTAATATATTCAAATTCATCAGCCTTTTAATTTTTAATAGCTACATTTTCTGTGCCTCAAGAAATTAGTCTACTGTAAGGTCTAAACGATACTAATCTATGTTTTCTGTTAAGATTCTTATTTTTAGGGGTTAAAAGGTCCAGAGGGCTGAGTCAGGTCTGGGGCAACAGGAGGTAGAGGGCTGGAGAGGAAGCATTTCTCTCCAGTGCATAGAGGTTCCTATGGCCACAGAAGTGCTTATGGACCCTACAAAAGGCAATGTGACCTTTGAGGATGTGGCCATGTACTTCTGGGATGAATGGGGTCTCCTTAGTGAAGCTTAGAAACTCCTGTATTGCAATGTGATGCTGGAGAACTTTGCACTTACAGCCTCTGTAGGTTTGGGGCATGGAGGAAAAGATATGGAAACACCTTTTGAGCAGCATTTTTTTGTAGAGGAAGTGTCACACGTGTTGGTGGCCTTCAAATACTTGGCTGTGACCTTCACCTGGGATAAGTGCGGGCAACTGGATCTGGCCCAGGGACCCCTGCCTGTGTGGGGAGGTAATACTGGAGACCTGTGGTCTCCTGATCTCTCTGGGGTATTCGTTTCCCAAACCAGAACTGATCTATATGCTAGAAAATGAGCAAGATCATTGTGTGAAGAGAGGCTTCTCCTAAAGTTCCTGTCCAGGTGTACCTCTCAGATCCATATTTTTTCTATGATCGCTGATCTTTCATCTGGAATCATTTTCCATCATTCTTGAATGTAATTTCCTTAACTGAGATTTTTCATTTTATGCAGGTTAATTTCACATTAAATTTTTTATTTTTGGCCTGAAAACAAAAAAAGATTTTCATTTTTAGTATGGTATGAAGTATAGATCCAGGTTTATCTTTTCCATATAAATAACTATTTCCCCAGGTGGATTTATTAAATTATCCTTCCTTTGGCTGTTAATTTTAAATCCTACTTCATACTAATGCTTCATGTAGGTGTGAATCAGTTTCTTTGTTCTAGACCATTGGTCATTTTGTCTGTCCTGCACCAAGACTACACTGTCATCAAACTTCATAATATTTTTTTCTATCTAGTAGTCTAGTTCTCTTGTTGTTGTTCTTCAGAAGTTTCCTTGGTTTATCTTTTCATATAAAATTTTTATTAATTTTACTAAACTTCATGGGAAACCCAGCAGGAATTTTGATTGTAATTGTACTGAATATTTAAATCAGTTATATTTTCACATTATTAACACTGCCACTAAAATGGCATATTTCTTCATTTATTTATATCATCTTTAATATCGTTTAATACATTTTAGAGTTTTCCCTGTACAGGTCTTAAACATCTTTTTGTTAGATTTGTTCCTGGATATGTGATAATTTCTGTTATTGATTTTTCTTTTCTTTAATTATGTTTTCTAATTGTTTGCTGCTTATGGTAAATAAAAAATACAAATAAGCCCAAAGAAAAGTCAACAAAAGACATGAATATTTTATAGAGAAAGGAATTTGAAGAGATGTTTATCACCACCAAAGAGCAGAGAGTTACAGATGAAGAGCTTAGTGAGAGACCATGTTATGCCCATTTGATTGACAAAATTAAAATGTTTATCACTTACTGAAGTGAAAGTATGTTCACAGGATCTTATACATTGCTAGAGGGGATACGCTTTGAATAGCAGTTTGACATTAATCCTAAAGTTATACTTTATGACCCATCGGTTCTTAAATAATATCCAGGGAAAATCCTTGCACATATATAATAGCAAAAACCCAAAACTAACCTAAATGTCCAGCAGTGAAAGATCAGTAAACTAGTTTATTCTCACAGTGGAATGTTATACAAAAATTAATAACTGCAATAACAATATTAAGCAAAGGAAAAAAAGATTATGTACAGCATGAAGTCCTTTTTATAAAGTTTAAAAAATAGATACTTTTAGAAATATTTATATTTGCAATATAACTTAGAGAAGGAGAGGAATGATCAGCACGATTCAAATGATAGTTTTTCTTGTGTGTGGAGGGCGTAGGGCTTAAGTAACAGATACAGTATAGAGATCACAAACCAGTAGACCAGTGGTTCTCAACCTGTGGGTCGTGACCCACAGGAACTATATTAAAGGGCCGCGGCATTAAGAAGGTTGAGAATCACTGCAGTAGACCATTGGCTTAATTTAACCCCAAAAATGTGTTTGGCTTTCATCTTTTCTTCTCTCCTTCCCTGTGTCTGTCTGTTTGTCTCTCTTTCTCATTACCTAATCTTTAAATTTCTTTTAAAGTTAATAATGGGTAATAATCATTAGTACTGTTTGCTAAACCAGCATGTGCTTATTGCCCTTGTTTGGGATGGGCCATGTACTACCTTAGCCGTTGAATTGTGAGCAGAAGTATTATGTCAACTGCAGAGTGAGTCCTGAGCGCTCTCTTCTCCTGGTCATGGTGGCTGGCAACACTAACTGGTGACTCTACAAGTCAGCCCAGAGCCCTGAGAGATTAATCACCAGAACCCCCCTGGTGGCCTTTACTCACTACATGGCATTAATGAGAAATAAACCTTTGTGGTTTAAAAACACTGGATTTCCCACTATAACATAATCTAGATTTCCTGAATGATTCAGTTCTCTACATTTAAAAACATAAGACAATTTACGTAAAAGTCTGAATTTTAATTGTGAAAAATCAAAATGTCTGGTATACTGATGCAGCATGTTTAATTTAGAGATGACCATGAATTGTCCCCTTTGCAGTAAACTTATGCTTTGCAGGGTGCCATAGTCTCCTTGGTGTTTGCAGTACCCAATACACAGTATGGAAAGCAGTGTGTTCTGTTTTTAAGTGTCCTGATTTGTTTATTTTGGAATGAAAAAATTAGTTTTTTCTTGGTTATAGGTAGGTTCTATAAATATGCAAAAAAATCATAGAAGCTAAAGGAACTGTATTTTAGAGGACATTAATAATTCAGCTAATGAGTTCATCAGGGAGGTAACCAGGCTCAGTGACATGTTCTGATGGTGTGAGTAAAGAACAGTAGCCAAGAAAAAGTTCTAGTAGCAAGGTACAGGGAGAAACTTGGTGTTTCTGGCTACAATCAACAATAACATTTGCTTTTGATAGTATTTCTGTCTTTTAAAAAATATTTTCTGTTTATATCTCATTTAATTCTTAGAATAACTCAGTGTGTTAAGTATAGCGTATAATTTTCAAACAGTTGGAAAGATGAGGAAGCTAAGATACTGAATAATTATTTGACTTGCTCAAGGTCACTGAGCAGAAGTAAAGCTAGTATAGCTAACTATACTTTGAGAAATTTAAATAATAAGCATATGTTAAGAGGTCAATATGTAGAATTTAAAAGTTCTCTTTGTATTATTCATCTATAAGGACTCATCATAACTTCATTTCCCGGGCATTTTTTAGATTTAATATGAATGTGAGTCAGATCCTCCAGTTGTCTGCCCTCCAGCTGTTGCCCTGTCCTGGGCAATCCAAAAAGTAATGGAAGTATTATTATTTCATTTATTCTTTGAAAAGTTTATTCCAGTTTTATCTTCCACTATATTTTGTTCAGGCTACTATTAAATAAGTTTGTATGCATCGATTAGAGCCTGACTACACTTTGAGAAATACAACTTTGAATTGTTTTATCAGATGAAAGAAAGATGGTTTAAGTAAGAGATAAGAGACCTCACTTAATTATAAATCTGTGATGGCATCTAAAAATTACCGAAACAGCTATTAAATTTAAGACAGGGGAATCCCATTTGATAATTCAGCCAGCGTTTTGTTTCAGGGGAGCAGACAGAATCATAAATCCAATTTAAGACATATCAGGAAATTCAATCATTTCCCTAATTTGGTCAAAATTGATTCTTTCAAATCAAGTTGACAAAGAAATTGGTTTGCATCTTAAGGCCTAATTCATGGAGAATAGGACTTTTCCTTAACAATAAACTAAGAGCCAGGGCAGCTTTTCTTAAATATTAACGGTATGATGTGAGAACTATTGAAACTATAGAAAGATGGCTTTCAAGATAGAGAATAAGGCAGGGGAACCTCTAGAATTATCAGAGTTTGTTGTTAATGTTTTGTTTGTTTAGAGAAATTCTAATTATTTATTGTTCACACAAAGGAATTGTATTCCATTTTCCCTTCCGTAGATTCATTTGAATCACAGCGGCGTCTTCCAGTGAAGAAAAGTCGACAACAACTTCAGCGAGAAAAAGCCCTTCTAGAGCAAAGCCGAAAACTTGGGCTTCAAGATGGATCAACTTCAGTACCTCCAGAGCAGTTGCTTTCTGCACCAGAACTTAGACTTCACACTCCAAAACCACATTTTTCTTCCCCTACTCCTCCTAATTCTCTTACCCTCACCTTTCCTGTTAGTGATGGAAGATTACAGGATATTGAAAGTCAACCAGGGGAATCAGGACTCGAGAATTCCCATGATGTTCACAAAAATGTTGAGGTTCCATCTCCAAAGCCAGACTGCAAATTGGAGAAAAAGAAAATGGAATTGTTAGTAAGTCTATATATCCATGAGACTTTCATTTTACCCTTTTTTTCCTCTGGGCTTTAAGGAAGTACTACATAGTTTGTTTTAACATTTTCTCTGTTTTATATTCAAGCGTAGAAACATGATGAATAAACTATTGAAAAATAACTACCATCCAAATATATTATAAGCCAGGTACTGGTAGGCACTTTTTATGTTTTATGCCACTTAGTCTTCATAACAGTGTTACAATGTACGTTTATTATTTTAACTCTGTAGATGAGGTATCAGGGACTCAGAAAAGATACTATTTTCCTAAAGCTAAAACATAGCTAGTAAGTGGTAGAGTTGTCATTACATCTAATTCTGTCTGGATACAAAAGCTGTGCCCTTTACAGTCACCAGAATCAGTTCCTATTTGTGTAGTACTTTCCCCAAAATTGACCCTATTTTTTAACTTCCAAGCTGCATCTCCACTGGTCAAAAAAAGGGTACTTGTGAAGAGACATGAAAGGATGGTCAACAGAAATTATGAAAAATTAAGGGGAATAGTTATATAATTCACTTGCATCATTAGATGTCTTTTTTTTTTTTTTTCTTCTTTCTTTTTGTACTACCTATATAATTTAGCCATACTCTTCAGGAAATTGCCATTCTATGATTTGCGAATTATTTTTAATTTTTTATTTGGTAGCTTATAGTTTAATATATTCCTTTTTGTTGTTTCTTCCTGATTTATCACTCATGGGGAGAAAGGATGGCATTCATTTCTGTTTTCCCTTTTCTGAGTCATTTTCAAAGTATTTTATATTTTTCATATTTACTGATAATTCTCTAATCTCTGCTGATCTAGACTCTGTACTGTGAGTTTAAAATGTTTCCTGCCAACCTTAGAGGTTTTCAACTAAGAAATCATTTTGACAAGAGATATAAAATCATATGAATTATGAAACTAATGTTGAACAAGTGCATACATTTAAATATCTTTAAGTGTAATTTACCAGCAAGGGCCTGAGGCAAGTGGGGTAGATGAGTTTAAATTGAGCTGGACAAGTTAGATTGGATGTCTTTAGGAAAATTACTTATTTAGATGCTTGGGAGAATTTTCATAGGAGATGTAATCTGAGGAATCATTCATGTAAAAGAGAAATTCTGAGCTTGTCAGAAGGGGAAAGGAAAGTTTTGTCATAGAGAGTGCTCAGAAATGACGTCTCATTTCTCTGGGAGAGGAAATGGATTTACAGACAACAGTAGAGTAAAGTGGTGGGGAAGGACTAAAAGCCTAAAAGGTTCACTCATACAGCAGGACATCACCAAGACCTGTGTGGGAGAAAGGCCTCAATCAAAGAAATGGAAGAAATTCCAGGTGTCAGTGTTAGCGATCACCTGGGTGAGAATGCAGGGTGAGCTGGAACTGAGAGGCCCCGTGAGGAGATGCCTGCAATAGTGAAAATGAGAAGTGGCCACTCTGACCTCGGAGGTAGAAGCTGTAGGTAGGGGGAAGGAAAGACAGTTTTGGAAGTGGTTACTAGATTTGGGAATAGAGACTTGGGGTACAATGGCTGTAAGAAATAGTTGTGCCATCACCTTATTTAACTTGAGTTGACATCAAATTCATGACTTTATTGGAAATTTTAATCTATTGCTCTCAGAATTGGACAGGTTGGAAGGTAATACATGTTTTTAGATCTTTGAAGATTTTCTTTAGCCCAGCATTGCAGTCTTAGCTCATAGTGTTTTGTTTCGTTATCTAAGAGTTGGAAAAAAAGTGAGCAAATTAAAAGAAAATGTATGAAATAAACACTGGTTATTGTCTGAAGGATCAAGTGGTAGAGACTTTCATTATAGTACTAAAATTATAAATAACATGACATCAACTACAAACCAATTTATTTTGGTCTCTATTTTGCATATAATACATAATTAGCTTAAATGAATTTTTCTGTACTGCTAAAAAAATGCCATAGCCTCTGGCTCCCACTTTGTGGGTTCCTAGATTATGTACATATAATGGATTTCAAGGGTCCAATTTATATAAACCTCTTTACTTCAGATCATAGTCTTTGTTCCTATTAGAACAAAATAATGAACTGCAGATGGGTTTCTTAAGAGGACTTTTGAAAGAAAATATACATAAATCTTCTTGATTAAATTTTATACTCAGGGAACTGAGACTGGTAAGGTGTGGGATAGGGTAGCAGTCTCTTTCATAAACTCATCTTTATGCTCCCCAGGCAAGAAAAATCTCGTTGGGAAGTTCTCCAACAAGAGCAACGGCTAATGGAAGAGAAAAATAAACGTAAGAAAGCTCTTTTGGCTAAAGCTATTGCAGAAAGGTGAGGCATCTGAACCAGGAGAGGTTGTGTTGTAACCCACAATCAGTCCTGTGATATTTTATATTTATTTTCCCACATCTGTTCTGATATACTGATGTTTTCTTTGCAACCAAAACTTTCGAGGCTAACAAACAAATTGTGCTTTGTAAGTGATACTGAAATTCCAGTTTTAAATTATTAAGGAGAACTTTTTAAGCATAGAGCATGTTTACTTTAGAAATACAGTTGCAATTAAAACTGAAGAACCAACATAAGTACTTTCAGTTTTAACCACATACACATTCATAAGGGAAGCAGTTAATAGCTCTCAGTATGTGTGAATTAGCAAGAATGCAGGTTTTAATTTTGACATGGGGAGCCCTTAATCACCTACATGTAGATAAATAAGGTTATTCCATGTAAGTGACCTATATCCTCACAAATCTTAATTGTGTTTCCTATGGTCATTTTTCTAAAATAATTTACCCTACCTCCACTCATAGAAGATACATGATAGAATTTAACTTCTGTTGATGACTTGGGGTCATTCTGAGCACTACGTGAGATTCAGTTTTTCCTTTGCGTCCTAGTGTCTGTCAGCCATCCCTCCTCACTTACTGCATTGTACCAGGGCCCAAGAGGAGCGTTCCCATTGGAGCCACTCTTGCCATCCCCCAAAACTCCTGCTGCCCACTTAGTTTGTAGTTTCTGTCCAATCTCCTGTGGCCTTAGGAAACTAAGCATTGGCAGTAAGGCAGTGGTTAGAAAGAGCCAGAACTAAATGTAAGCATGTATTCAGTGACATTTTCTTCTTTGACCTCCAGAAAAGTCTGACAAAACTGTTACTGCTTGAAGCTGGAGTGTGTGTAGAGGGAGGGACAGAGTTAGGGGGAAGGTAGGTGGGTATAAGAGTAATTTAGAATAGTGTCTGCCAGATTGATATATGTATTTGAAATTTTTTTTCTGCTACTGGTACACTTTGATCTTTCATGAAACTTAGGAAATATGCAACTCACAAACTTAGGTTTCAAGAAAACAAAAGAGTATATAAAAGAGTAGTGCCCCATTTTTGAAAAATATCACAAGTAATTATTAAAAAATAAAATGTTAGTCTATAGTTTGTTGTTAGTCTATAGTATAGTTATTTATTGGGGGTTTTACAAAAAGCTTTACGGGTTCAGCACTTCTCTAAGTGCTTTTGCTTTAAGACAAAGTACTTATATAACAGAAATGGAAGGAAATGCAGCATGTTTGAATTATTAATAAAAAGATAGTGAAGGACTTGAAGGGAAAGAGTCATACTGGTAAGTGAACCTGTGTGGGTAAGGGAAAGGTATTGCATAATGGAGTAGAAATCAGGAGAATGTAATTTGCAATACAGTGATTTTACGTGGAGGGTTTTCCTCTCCCTTGAGAATGTGTGTAAAATTCTGAAATGAGTGAGATCATGATTAAAGGTTTGCTTTTATATTTGCTTTTTCTGTTTCTTGAGTATGTATTGTCTTTGAGAGGTAGTGAGAGGAGTGAAAGATGATGAGGGGTTGAATGTGCTGTTAAACAAGGAAACAAAAGAGTGTTTTGGTTTTGAGCGCCACAAGAATTTTGAGGATCTGTAGTTCTGCCTGAAGAGCAAAAGTCAAAGTGATAAAAGTTTGGGGAAATGAGTCCTAAGGAAGTTAAAACCAAATAGATGTTTTCAGACATATAAAGAAATGTTTAATGCAGGCATCTGTTCTTGATGTCAGTAAGTATCAGGCAAACGAAAATGGGCTTAGGAAGAAGAATTTCAGAGTAGAAATTTGGAAAGCTGGGTTGGATTTCCAGTGTGAAGGGAGTGCAGATAGATTCTTTTACTGTTTATTCTCCTTACTGAATGAATATCGATCTGCAAATAGACTTAATATTGGGAATTTTTAAAAATCTTATCCTATGAGCATAATGTGTTACAATAGAAAATTTGGAAAAATAAAACTCAAATGTTACTAGCATTTATTTTATTTGAATTTTTCTCATTTTTTCTACTTTATAAAAATTCATAAATTATAATCATACATTAGCATATTGCCTTTTCACTTTTATTATGTATAGATACATGTTTTTAAAATGTTTTTATTTTTCCTACTCACATTACTAATATTCTAGATCCAAAAGAACGCAGGCAGAGACCGTAAAACTAAAGCGGATCCAGAAGGAGTTGCAAGCTTTAGATGACATGGTGTCGGCTGACATTGGAATCCTTAGGAACCGGATTGATCAGGCCAGCCTGGACTATTCATATGCCCGGTGAGTTGGGGAAATTGAATTATGAACAAGGAGTCCAAGTTAATTATTGCTTCTTGCTCATTGCTCACTGGTTCAGGAGCTTTTATGTAAATACAGCATAATTAATATATATAAATACAATCCCACTAGATGCTATATTTATTCCTCTTTTGTACTCAGTCGTCCATTTATCTTCAAAGTCTTTTCTTAACTTTTCCCTGCCAGTTATCTTGGTTCACATGCCCATTAGATTAGTTCTTGCATTATTTATTTACATTTTAGTCTCTCCTGGTAAATGATCAGCTATTTAATGTTTGAAACTTTCTAGTATCTTTCAGTCTAGCAAAGTAAAATGTCTGAGGGACTTACCCCAAAATTCTGCTATTCTAGGACCAAATCTGTGTTTTTCCATTAAAATGTTTGATTATCTGTTATGGTCCTTATGTGATTGAAATCTAGTTCTCACTTCAGTTTTATCAGAGTAAGAGGATCTAGTTATTTTTTTAAAGCTTATGAATATTTTAAAGAAAGCACTCTGTCTTGGAAACTTGAAAGTTTTTCTCTCACTTTTTTCTTTTCCATTATACTCTGTACAAAATGATTTGTTATCATGTTTGTTTGGTTTCAACCACTGGCATTTTTTTAAAGAGAAAAAAATCATCATGGAATATTTTTAAAATGAACTAACACATGTAAAGAATTACATGGACTTTGCAGACAGATAAAAGGGCAAAAAATTATGTCCAATTTCAGGGTTTTCAGTCCTTTCAACATTGCTTTAATCATCCTGGTTTGTCTTTTTCACAAGGGAATGCTGTGTTAATGACTCAGTTTTGCATCTTTCTCTGTAACACTAGAAATCAATCAGAATGCCTCATTAGTCCAGGGTAAACCACAACATCAGAATGTTTATGTAACAATTTAATAAAGCGGAAATGCCTGATCGTGGTTTTTAATCCACTGTTTAGTGTTTAAAAAAGAGGTTTGTGGTCGTTCTTGTGAGTTTTGTAATTGTTGTTTGACCATGTGCTGTTAGACTTAATGGGTTGTCTTTACTAATTAACTGCCTAAATTAATGCCATCCGTAGCTGATAACTGGAGGTTCCAGATTTCCTTTAATAAGGTCACTAAGGCTATAACTAAGATTCTATTAAGATTAAACTAAGCCTTGATTTTATTCTCTGTAACATAAGTTTGCCAGAGGAACATTTTTATGCCTTTGTAGCCTTTTGTATGAATAATTCGTATTATAAGGTACATTACTGGGTACCGCGACAGAAAAGTAATCTAATTACATTTTAATTCTGTCCTAGTGGAGGCTGGAGAAGGATGCCATTGTATATAGAACATTATATAAGAAAGTCATAGTTTGAGCCTTAAAAAAATCACAAAGAAAGTGGGATTACTAGCTAAAGGAGAACACATCCTATAACACATAAATATGATTAATGAAAGTTTAATAATTTTTTACACCTTTAATAAGCTGAAGATGACAGTTTTTCATGACAGTTGAATATACAGAAGGTACTAATAAAATTATATACATTTTAAGAAAGGAAAAAATCTATTAAAATTGTAATACAATATGTACCAATAACATAGGATGAATACAGGTCACATTGAGCTCCTCTTGTATTTACAGAAGTCAAACATGACTTGAGTATTACAAATTTAACATAGTTTTTTCCTTTCTTAAAATGTGTATACTTTTTTTTTTTGGCATCCTCTGTAGATTTTGTGTGAGGCTATTTTTAAAAACCTAAGCTCTTCTATTAAGTAAGGCCATAGACAATTGGGACTTAAATCAGGGTTATGTCTTATTCATGTATAAGATAAAGATAACATTTTCTAATTTTACATTTGTGATTATTGAGAATTTATAGGTTGGTAATATAAAATCATTGTTCAGATTTCCACTAGAAGAAAATCCCAAGGCAGTCAGTTTCTACAGGAGGTTTTCTTGATTTTTCCTTTTTTAATAAAAATAATACCTTAGTTCTATAGTGCTTGGTACAGTGCTAGTCCGCAAAAGGTTCTTGGATAGCAAATAGGCCAGAATTTGCTTTAAAATTGGGTTTTGTAGAGCCGTGTTAGCATATACACCACTAAGGAGACTGGCACTTGGAGTCAATTTGAGAGAGTCACTATTGCTGCTGTTCACAGCTATGATAATAATGTTGCCATATGCTGTGCAGACCAGCTTGTAAAATTGAGCGTGGCTGCATGTAGAACATTTTTTTTGAATCGCTATTTACCATCCAAGTTTAATAGATGCCCTCATACACACACACACACACACACACACACACACACACACACACACAAAAAAAGGGGGCAAATATTTTTAACCATTTTGTGGATAATTTACAGACATAAGAATAAAAGGGATTGCAAAAAGCAACTTAAAATTTTTAATAAGAATGTGAGCATAGTAAACCTCTTTATATCAAGTTATGTTTGACTCACAAACATAATTAGCTGAGAGAATAGAGTTAACATTCTTCCAGCAACACAGGATGAACCTGATATTTGTAAAATATTGGGTGCTTAAGTTCTTCCTGGAGAAATGATTAACTCTGAGAATATTGTATTTCTTTTTTATCCTTAGAAATACGTTTTTTACTCATTGATTTTTTTCTTTTTTAATTGTTAAATCATAGTGCTTGGTTCTTAATCAGTTTGTCAGAAGCTTTTCCTCATCCTGTCCCCACATGATGACACCACACAGGGCTTCTCCTGCCTTGTCATCCTTTTCCCATTCATCTGTGTCTGGGATGTCCACTGTGGACCCTGCAATGGCTGCCCCTCATTCACATCTTCTGTAGGGCTGAGGGAATGTACAATAAGAACAAGACTAAAGCCTAGATCTAGCCAAGAATCTTTCCCCTTTCAATGTGGGCATTCAGTTGACTGCAGTGACCCTTACTCAATATAGGATGTTCAGATATGAGAGAAACAAAAGTGCTGTTTGCTGCATAATGTTTAGAAGGCAAGAAGGAAGGCCAATGCTTTTCAATAAGATTTACCTGGTGATTAGATAAAAAATTTCTAGTAAATTATGAATTCTTTCAAAAATATATGTTGCAACCTTACTCTGTATATGCCAGAGATTATTGTAGGTGCAGGAAATTGTGTGATGGATGAGACAGATAAAATCCTGCTTCCATGGGGCTTCTGCCCCAGTAAACGAGGTCACTATGTAAGAGAGGTGACTTCAGAAAGTGCCAAGTGCTGCAGCGGAAGTAAAAGGGTACACAAGAATCGTGTAAGCCCAAGAGCTAGAGGTTGTTGTGAGCTGTGTGACGTCATGGCACTCTACCCTAGGGTGGTACAATGAGACTCTGTCTCTACAAAAAAAAAAAGGTACATGTGGGGGTCAGGAGAGGATTTGCTGAATATGGGGGTCAGGTGAGGCCTGGCTGGGGGTATGGTCTGAGTAGAGCCTGATGGATGAGAAGTCAAGTATGAAAGTCTCTGGGGGCACCCCAAGGATGACCAGCGAGTGCTCAACATTTCAGATCAGTAGGAAGTGGCCAATGTGACTGACATATGAGAGGGGGGACAGTAATGCAAGATAAGTCAGAAAGGCAGAAAGGCTTGGGGAGTCTTAGCGTCTTGGGTAAGAGTTCCAGATTTCATTCTTGGCCATGAGAAGGGCCTAACCATGGAATGAATAGACTCTGACTTGTGTGTGTGTGTTTCTTCATCACTCCAACTGCTATTTTTAATTGGAGTGAAAGTAGGAACAGGAAGGTCAGCTACAGGACTTCGAGAGGTTGGCAGTGGCTGGCACCAGTGGGAGGCATGGAGGAGGAAAGAGGGGACTGGATCAGGGTTACATGTTGGTACCAAGAAAACCTGATATTTTGTATGTGGAGAATGAGAGGAAGGGAAAAAATGGACTTGGCTCCCATGTTCTTGGCTTGAGCAACTAGATAGATGTTAAAGTCATTCACTGAAATTGGTGAAACTGAGAGGAAAAGTTTTGAGAGAGGACTCAATAGTTTCATATCAGGGGGTAGAGACAAGATGGCTGACTGAAGCCAGCTTTCCACAGAGGCTTCTGTCAAGAAGGAGAGTTAAAGGACAGAAATTTAGCAAGTAACCTGGTGGATTTGAGCTGTACCAAGAGAGAAGGTTGAAGAACGCACATCAACCCTGCTGAGGCAAGCTGCGATCCCAAAGATACAAAAAAAAGGTACAAAATCTATCATCAAGCGGATGGGAGTTGCCTTGCCCATGAGAATGGCTTGGAGTGCCCCACAAACAAACAAGCAGAGTTCAAAGGTCCTCCCACTACACTCCAAGGGAGATACCCTCTAAAAACTGGACCTACCTCCCCTACTAGGATGCCACGGCGTTCTCCTGCCAGGCATAAAACTGTATAAAACTGTATATATTATCTACCTGCAACCCTGAGTTCCCAGCACTCCCCTCCACTCTCACTCTGAGGTCTTGAGGCCTGTCCCCCAGGAGTCTAGATTCTTGTGTGATTTCTTGAGGGGTGTGGACAGGGCCTAAACTTCTTCTGGTCAGTGCAGACTCTGGGGCATGGTCGGCTGAGAGGGAACCACACCAGAGCAGCGGTGCCCTGAGGTGCAGAGCAGCACCCGTCTTTTAGCAACAATAGGGCTCACTCCCAGATATTCTGAAGCCACACCCCCTGTCTCCCTGGGCAAACAGAGGAGGCTGGGCATCTACTCAGGTGGCAACCACCACGGAACAGATCTGGGACAGAAACGCAGGTCCTGTGAGTAAAGGGTTTGCCTGAGGTGATACCAGTCTGGGTGGAGCGTGAGGACTAGAAATGCATGCACAGAGCCAGGAAGTTCCCAGGGCAGGGCTGACCCAGAGGACCACTTTACTGAGCCTAAGACACACCCAGCCCTCAGGGGATCATCAGCCTATAGACAAAGGAAGGCAGAAGGCTAGAACTGACAGGTAACCAAATATAAACCTGCAGGAACAAAGACAGGGCTTGAGGCACAGGCTCTGGGAACTCAAAACAGCTTCTCTTCTGCAGGGGAATTTAGCAGGGACAGAAACAAATTCCTGCAAAGTTGTTCTGTTCTGTCAGTAACATGAATCAGGGGCGGGACTGGAACTGAGTGAACACCCCCCAGCCTCCATCAAGCGCCCGAGATTGTCAGGCCTCACCTCACCCTGCTAGATGGAGGCAGAGTGCAGTGGTCTGGCTGAGCAGAAATAGATTTCCTTGTGATTCAGGCAGGTGCAAACCCCTGGAGTATCTGTTCACTACAGGCAACTGGGTCAAAGCCCTGCGGGACTATCAGTGACTGGATGTGACATAGGTACAAGGTGGGGAAGGAGGCATCAACCTTCCCAGAGTGATCTATTTGCCGGGTGGGTCCTCCTGACTCCACGAAGCACTGGAGCAAGCCATATCAGAGTAGTCACCAGACCCCTGTGATCCAGTTGCCAGAGACCTTTTAAACTCTCCCACC
>CAUYPK010127147.1:0-18269 GCA_963574355.1 Loris lydekkerianus | reverse complement strand
TAGCTGGGCATTGTGGTGGGCGCCTGTAGTCCCAGCTACTCGGGAGGCTGAGGCAAGAGAATCGCTTAAGCCCAGGAGCTGGAGGTTGCTGTGAGCTGTGTAATGCCACGGCACTCTACCAAAGGGCCATAAAGTGAGACTTTGTCTCTATTAAAAAAAAAAAAAAAAGCCAGTTTTCTTCTATGATGGATCACCTTGTCTCAGTGGGGACTGAGCTGAGATTCAGATGTGGCCGAGGAGATGGGAGACACCCATCCCCACATAACAATTTACTTGGGGGTTGATTTGGAACCAGAAAGTAACTGGGAGAGTGCTGGGAATGAGAGAAATAGGTGGACCGTGGGAGCATGGAATAGCAGACATGCCCCCTCTTAGAGTAACCTGGATGTCAAAGAGCCTGTGTCCACCAATGACTTTGATTTTTTTTTTAAAGACAGAGTTTCACTCCATCCCCCTGGGTAGTGTGCCATGGTGTCAGACTGGCTCACTCACACCAACCTCAAACTCCTGGGCTCAAGTGATTCTCCTGCCTCAGCTTCCTAAGTAGCTGGGACTATAGGCACCTGCCACAACACCCAGCTAATTTTTTCTATTTTTAGTAGAGATGGGTCTTATTCCTACTCAAACTGATCTTGAACTCCTGAAATCAGCAATCCGCCTGCCTCGGCCTTCCAGAGTGCTGGGATTACAGGCATGAGCCAACAGGCCTGGTCCACCAACAATTTTGAAAGAAAAACAGTGGGATAAAGACCAGTGCCTCCCTGGCCTCTGGTGCAGCTTCAGCCATTTGGAACCAGTCAGAGGGATGGGGTCTCACTGAGGACACAGGGCTACAGAGTTCTCAGGTAGTGTGTGGGCAGCCAGCCCTGGAAGACTACGGCAGAACAACTCAAGGGTCTTGGTCCTCCCCACCCTACGCGATTCCCCCTGAGGCATCCAGTAGTAAAAGGAGTGTCAGAGGCCAGGGCAGGAAAACCAGGCAACTCTGGCTGGACCTTCTGAGAAAATGAAGTCTGGGAAACACCTGGGATGCACCCATGTTTTCAGTCATTGTCCTAAACATCTGCAAGGTTTCCTAACTTCCTCTTCTTATGAACACAGCCGAAGACGGGAAATTTCTCATGAAAGTTACCAGGCTTGGCACTGAAGGTAGATGTGGGAAGAAATGATTGCCTTCCCACAGACCCTCCCCCCCTTTTCCCTTCAGCATTCTTGGTTCCACCATAAACATTCAACATCAAATGATCACCATGTCATACAGTACGAGTGGTCTGGTTTATCCCCACATCGACACATGCTTTGCTTTTTCTTTCTCTTTCTCTGACCCCCTCTCCCATCTGGACTCTGCCACTCTTCCCTCTCTGGTTTCCTCCTCTGCCCTATGAGAAGAAAATTTTGCCTACAAGCTTTTAGACTCTGCAAGAAAATAGCATAACCAATGTGTGAACCCTGTCCTGACTCTGTGGGGCTTATATTAAGGATGACAGGTTGTTCTTCACCCTGTCCTAAAAGGGCTGTGAATGGGGAGGCTATTCTGAAGTGTCACGTTCAATGAACCACTGGTGTCAGCCAGGAGTCAGGAGCACCAGGAAGCAGCATCTCTGTCTGGCCCCCGCCTCGCCTGCACCCTCTTCCCTACTTTCACTGAAACACTTGCCTCTGTCCCTCAACATTCCTAGAACCTTCACCCTCCTCTGAGGTCAGCAATATATTTAAAGCACTTGTTTTCATCCTGTTCCCATTAGTAAGTGAGTTGGTTTATTGTAAGATATACAGAAGGGAGAGTCCGCTAGCTTCTCTTCTGGGAAATCAGCTGCTGCATTTCCCAGGTCTAAATTCTTAGTCCAACATTTCTGCCAAAAATTCAAAGTTTATGGCTCTACTGCAACAAAGTCGCAAATGTTACAGACAACCAGGAACACCTCTTCACATCCACACATAAGGTTCTCTTTTTCTCCTTTTTTAAACAGAGTTGGGTTTTTTTTCTTTTTTACTCTTTCATAACACCTTAACGATTTGAATTTTCTTTTCTTTTCTTTTTCTTTTTAAATTGTGAATCCGTTGAAGAAGGATAGTATCAGAAAATCGTCATGGTCACAACGAACTTAAGCAGCTCAACAGTGTCCCCTGGTGGCCATGAGCAGAGACACGGGGCATTTGAGACACAAGGGCTCTATTTAGCCTACAAAACAAGGCAGAATCAAGATAAACCTCCTATTCCCTAGTCAAAAACTACAAAATGTTAATTCAAATTAGAAATGCAAGCCATTCAAAGATGACAAGGACCAAAGAGTAGGAGACGAAATAGCTGTTCATTTTAATACGTCACCATGGGAAGGAACACCCAAATTGAGTAACACTTGTCTCTCTAGCCCAAAATGGGGCAAATTTTTTTTTTTTTTTTTTTTTTTTTTTTTGCATCAAGTCTTTACTGACTAAGCAGCAGCATCTCAACACAATCCCACTCACTGGTCATTTCTTTGGGGTGCTGTGCGTCAGTACTGCTCGTACGTGCCGGGGATTCAATGTAGAACACACACAAAAAAACAACCTTGACCTTCAAAGAGCTCCTATTTTAGCAGGTGAGAAAGAAAATAGATAAATTTTTCAGAAAACAAATTCTAAGAAGAAATTCAAGCAGGGTAAGTGGATGGAGAGTAACAGAGCAGAGATTGGGGAAGATATTTTGAAAAGGATGTTCAAGGCCTCTCTAGAGCCAAGCAGTAAGCAGACACCTGGATGATTATGGAAAAGCCATGTGGAAGAGTACATCTCAGGGAGACTGAAAGGCAGATGGAAAGGCCTGGATGCAGGAAAAAGCTCAGCCCATTTAAGGAACAAGGCCCGGAACACAGCTGATGCTTAGTGAGAAAGGAGTGCAGTGGGAGATGAATTCAGTGAGGGAGGCAGGGGCCACATGTTCCATGCTGAGGAACTTAGATTCCATTCTCACTGGAATGAAAACTCACTGGACAATTTTGAGGTGGTGCCAATATGTCCTATGATTTTTTTTTTTTTTTTTTTTTGAGACAGAGTCCCACTTTGTCATCCTTGATAGAGTGCTATGGTGTCACAGCTCACAGCAACCTCAAACTCTTAGGTTCAAGTGATCCTCTTGCCTCAGCCTCCCAAGGAGCTGGACTATAGGCACCTGCCACTATGCCAGGCTTTTTTTTTAAGAGACAGGGTCTTGCTCTGGCTCAGGCTGGTCTCAAACTCAGTTAATCCAAAGCGTAATACAAAGTGTTGGGATTACATGTGTGAGCCACCATGCCCAGCTGAATTTTTTTTCAAGAGAATCTGGCTATGTCACACAGGCTAGAGTGCAGTGGTGTCATCATAGCTCACTGCAGCCTCCTAGGCTCAAGCAATCCTCCTGCCTCAGCTTCCTCAGTAGCTAGGACTACAGGTGTGCACCACCACACCCGGCTAATTTTTATTTTTTGTAGAGATAGGATCTTACTCTTGCTCAGGCTAGTCTCAAACTCCTGACCTCAAGCAATCCTCCTACCTCAGCTTCCCAGAGGACTAGGATCTTGTATGCATTTTTTTAAAAATCACTCTAGCTACTGAGTGATTTCTTTTTTTTTTTTTAAGAGACAGGGTCTTGCTATGTTTCTTAGGCTAGACTTGAACTGGGTTCTTACCTCAGCCTCCCAAGTAGCTGGGACTATAGGTTCATGCCACCAACCCCAGCCTGAGTGATCTTTTTAAAGTTATGGTGAAGACTGAGACTGAGATGGTGCCATGGGGCAGGGAGGAGGTGATGGGCAACAGCAAAAGCAGGGAAACCAGTTAGAAAGCTACTGTAATGGGCCAGGTGGGGTGGCTCATGCCTGTAATCCCAGCACTCTGGGATCGCCTGAGCTCACAGGTTCAAGAGCAGCCTGAGCCTGAGTGAAACCTCATCTCTACAAATAGCTGGGCGTTGTGGCAGGTGCTTGTAGTTCCAGCTACTTGGGAAGATGAGGCAAGAGAATCACATGAGCCCAGGAGTTTGAGGTTGCTGTGAGCTGTGACACCACAGCACTCTGCCATGGCGACAAAGTTTCTCACTTTGTCAAGAAAAGAAAGTAAGAAAGGAAGGAAGGAAAGAGAGAAAGAAGGAAGGAAGGAAGGAAGGAAGGAAGGAAGGAAGGAAGGAAGGAAGGAAGGAAGGAAGGAAGGGAAAGAAAGCAAGCAGGCTACAGAAAGCTACTGTAGAAGTCCAGGCAAGAGGTTGCTGCTGGCTTGGATTAGGCTTTCCCACAGGGGAAAGTGGGAGATGTATTTCAGACAGCAGAACAACAAGGCTTATTGACGGATTAGAAACTTGAGGATGGATTAGAATCAATTAGGACTCCTTTTGGGCCTGAACAGTTGGGTGAATAGAAATGCCAATATCTTAGATAGAGAAGCCTGGGTGGAAAAGTTCTGTTTGATTTGCCGAGCAGGTGTTCCATAGGACAAGCTCGGAAGATGAATTGATACGTGAGTCTGAGCTCAGAGGAGAGACTGGAACTAGAAATATGTATCTAGAATCCTCCACAGATAGGTAATATTTACAGCCCTGACACTGCTAAAGATCACCAAGCAGAAAGTGTACATAATGAAGAAAAAGTAAGAAAAAGAAGCTGAAGAGGGGTCAGTCAAAGTAGACGGTGCTAGCAAAGAAGACTGAGAAGGAACAGCCAGTAAGGCTGAAGGAAAGGGTATATCAGGAAGAAGAGAGTGTCAATGTGAGAGGGAAAATCAGATAAGAACAAAACTGACCCCCGGAGGAGGCAATGGAGGCCAAATGCAGGCCCTTCCAGTAAAGCAGAGAAGACAAACGCTTCCAGACGGGGGTGGGGGCACCAAGAGAAGACCAAGTAGCCGAAGGGGACTCTGGGCTCAGAGAAGGTCTGTGTATTTTTTTTTCTTTTCAGTAACCTGCTCGGCAGTGCAGGAATAATTCTGTATTTATTGGGGGGAAGTGATGATTAGGCCAGAAGGGATGGGGATGGCAGGCTCACACCCAGACAGGGACTGGAAGGAAAGGGAGACATGTGAGCGGCTGGGAGATTTGGGGGTGGGAAGCCCGCATCCCATGACGTTTAATTCCTCGGTGTAGTAAGAATCAAGAAGCTAATATTTAGTGTTCACTCAGAGTGTGGGCTGAGGGGAGGTAGCACCAGTTTGAAGAAGGAAAAGGACTAAGTGGAAAGTGAATTTTCTAGGGGTCTCCAGTGGGACTGCCGTCCCTTTTCCCCTGATGGAACCCTTGGCGCTTGCGACAGAGTGCACATGAAGGATGTGACTGAGAAAGAAAGAGTAACAAGAAATCTTTTTTTTTTTTATTTAATATAAAATATTCTACTACCCAGATTTCATCAATGTTTGTTTCAGGTACGTTTTTAAGAAATGAAACATGATGGCCAGAGCTACAGGCCCCTGAGTGCCTCTCCACTTCCATATCCTTCCTCCCCCTCTCTCAAAGTTCATTACTTAATGATAGAAAGCATCAGTGTTTCACAGCTCTGCCGTGACTTTGTTAATCCAAGGGCTGATATTCAATATTTACCTGTTATCTGGGTTGTCAGGGAGATGACCACAGGAAGCGCTGAGGATAAAGCCTGGAGACTCACACTGTAGTTGGTGCCTGGACTCAGGTCCAGGCATATCTCGGGGTTCTGGCTGCTGGTAGTGATATTAAAGATCATTTCATGGGCAAAGTCCCTCTGATACCATCTCTGGCCCCAAATGTGGAACTGAAACATAAAAATGTTCACTGTGTAAATTGCTGGCTTGAACAGCTCCGATGCCTTGATATCTGCCCTTTGTCATGAGTTTTCTTCTTTTCTATTTTTTTTTTTTTTTGTTGTTGTTGTTGTTGTTGAGTTTGGCCGGGGCTGGGTTTGAACCCGCCACCCTCAGCATATGGGACCAGCGCCCTACTCACTGAGCCACAGGCGCCGCCTGAGTTTTCTTCTTTTCTCCTTCTTTATGCCAGTGTTTCTTCAAAAAGTGCAACGGACCCGTAGACAAATAGTAGAGTGGTGATACCATAAACATTGTATGTAAAGTATTATTAGTATAATAAACATATTTTTAAATAAAAATGCACAAATGGCTGAGGCTCCAATACTGGCAATGGTCTCTTTCCTGCTCTCATATACAAGGTGGCCATAAAGTTCACGTGCAATTTTAAATTGCGCACTATTTTAAATTGCGCTCAATTTTAAATTGTGCACGATTTTAAATTGCACATGGACATTATGGCCACCCTGAATACCACACACACCGCAAATGTAAAGGCCCGCTGGAAAAACTGCAGGAGAAAGGCCAAAGAACACTTCCCTAGAAAAAAAAATGGAAACTCTGAACTAAGCAGGACCTGGATTAGAGTATTCCCCCAGCTGGTCCAGTGTGAAACCTGGAAAGGATTTCTTCTCCACTCTTCCCCAAAACTTTCCTGTAACAGTTTAATGAGAGGCACTCTTTTCTTTCCACTTAATTTCTTCTCATAGCAGTTCATCCCAAGGTCTTTCTCTCTCTTACTCACAACCACATCTAGCTTCAAAAGTCCCCCTGCCTAAGCCAGATGCAGTGGCTCACACCTGTAATCCTTGAACCGTGGGAGGCTGAGGCAGGTGGATTGCCTGAGCTCAGGAGTTTGAGACCAGCCTGAGCCAGAGTGAGACTCCATCTCTAAAAATAGTCAGGCATTGTGTGTGGGTGCCTGTAGTCCCAGCTACTTGGGAGGCTGAGGCAAAAGGATCTCTTGAGCCCAGGAGTTTGAGGTTGCTGTGAGCTATGATGCCATGGCACTCTACCCAGGGCAACAAAGTGAGACTCTGTCTCAAAAAAAAAAAAAAAAGGTCCCCCTGCCTGTTAATCCCAGCACTTTGGGAGGTGAGGTGGGAGGAACATTTGAACCTAGAAGCTGAAGATTACATTGAGCTATGACTGCACCACTGCACTCCACCCTGGGTGACAGAGCAGGATCCTGTCTCAAAAAAAAAAAAAAAAAAAAAATATATGTATATATATATATACACACACACATATATTGCTCTTTCAAGTCCCTACTCCAAATGACAAAGAAAAGAAGGAACAATGGCTGTGCCAAAAAGGGCCCCGTGGCCATGTGCAGCCTTTTCTCTGCAGGAACTGAGTCCAGTGCGAGCCTAAAGACAAAGCTATGAAGAAGCTCATCACTCGGAACACAGTGGAGGCCGCAGCTGTCACGGGTGTTTCTGAAGCGAGTGTCTTCAATGCCTATTGCTCCCAAGCCCTGTGTGAAGCTGCATTACAGTGTGAGTTGTGCTGCTCACAGCAAGGGAGTCAGGAGCCTTGCTTGGGAAGCCCGCGAGGACCCAACACCCCTGCCCTGATCTAGACCAGAGGGTGCCATAACTTCCACCAAAGCCCATGTAAGGAGGTGAGTCCTTGAGGACTGAAGAAAAACTGTCCTTTGGGAAAAAATAAAATGAACTTATACTTCAGTTAGTATATGTTTATATATTAACTTAATAATATTATGTATATATAATTATATATAATAAATATTAATATTATATATGTATAATATATATTTATATACACACACATATATACATATTCCTCTGTGTGTTCCCCTTTACTTTCTAGGCAACACATCCAGACCTTGGGCAGAGACCCTGGGAAGGACAGAGGTACATGAGCCACTGGATTCCCCCCATTAATATAGCGTGAGCACGGACAGCACCCAGATACATGATAACACTTGTGGCTTTGTCACATCTCCCTAATGTTTCTGTCTTCAAATATGCCATTTTCTTATTTCTTATTGCAATTGTCACAGTAAAGTTTCTATTACTAATGGTAGCTACAGAAGTAGCTATTTAGGTTTGTGGATATTTTTTAAACCTCCCACACAAGATAAACATCCACAACTACACCCACTTTAGTCACTTACTAAATACATTTCCTCGGCCTCGGCTGTCCTCATGCTTCTCCACCTCAAGCAGGTTTCGTTAAATCCTGAAATGTTACTGATGGTCTGTTTTACTACAAGAGAGAAGACATTAGAAGTCAATTTACACCCTATACCAAAAAAGACTACCTTTTCATTGAGCCATTTCCAAGGATAAACGTTCACATAGGATGACTTCTGCAGTGTTTTCATTTAGAAATCACTGGTCCCAATCTCCAAGATATGCCACTCTTGTGTTTAGGTAAACTCAGTCCTGATGAAAAGACTTAAGATTCAAAGATATATAATCAGAGGATCCCTCTTTAAAAATGTCTGTTTCTTTAAGCTAAAATTGTAATTCATCGTCCTGGGCTGTGGGTACCCTCATTTATACAAATAAACATCAGTTTGAAATTCTGAGCTGAAAGCTCAGCAGAGAATTGCTCCTTGAAGATCTGAAAAAAGCTCTCCCAAATAATTAGGTTTTTCATGATGAAAAGGAAGGAAGAATAGGGTTCTCTCGATTTCGGCTTCCTCATCTCTTATGATCAAAGAAGCATTTCTCGGCCTCTGCTCAGTTTCATGATAATCAATCTAAAATTAGTTCAGATCGGATATAATTTAATGGACAGGGACACATCCCCAAGTAGTCAATAAAAGCTACTTATTCAAAACTCTGACATCAGAGGTCACTTTCTTCCACAATGATCTCTGACTATGAACTGGAAATAATAGAGTAGACTTGCTAAGACGTTTCACAGAAACACTGTGATGGTAAGTCAATGATGAAGACAACTCCCAAATTACCTGAGAAAACCAGGTCCCATGGCAGGCCAGCCTGCATTGTGTAACCCCCCGGCCTGACAGGTTCCTGTGAATGAAGCCAAGCTGGTGGACATGCCCACTGTCTACGCACTGGGCAGGTCTGCACAGAGAAAACCTGCACCACAGGTCACAGGCTATACCTCAAATGTTGCATCACACAGCAGGTAAGGGAAAGGACAACTGCTGATGAGTCAGGTGCTGGGTGCAGAAGATATAGAGATAAGTAGTAGTGATCCACGCAACCTCATATTTCCTAAACTTTCAAATGCAAACAGCTCCAATAGTATTAACAGTTCCAGACCAGATGGAGTGGCTCACACCTATAATCCTCGCACCTTGAGAGGCTGAGGTGGGAGGATTGCTTGAGGTTAAAAGTTCAAGACCAGCCTGAGCAGAAAAAAGGAGATCACCCTTTTTCTACAAAACAAAAAGAAAGAAAGAAAGAAAGAAAGTGCCCATCGATCCACGAATGGATTAATAAATTGTGGCATATGTACACCATGGAATATTATGCAGCCTTAAAGAAAGATGGAGACTTTACCTCTTTAAATGGATAAAAATGAAATTCTCTCTTTCTTTTTCCTACCCACTGGGCCAATCTAATCTAGAATCCTGAAGTTGAAAAACCAAGCCTGTAGGAAGGGCTCAGAAAAGAGAAGATTTGGTTCCTAGTTCATCAAATTCTTTGAAACTTTGTTTCTTCTTCATTTATATAGGGAACAACTCTGGCCAAAATTAATCATCATTTCCTCTTTATCCCCTTAGTATCCTGCGATTAACTCAATTATACTTTATGCAATTAGTTATTGGTCCTTGCCTATCACCCCTACAGAAGTGAAAGCTCTCTGAGGGGAGAGACATGTCCTCATCGCTGTATTCCCAGTGTCTAGGATAGTGGCAGGCACAGCATTCCTTGATTATTTAAATGTAAACAATCAGCAATAAGAAGAAAGCTAAGCAGCTGGAATTGCACCAACCCAATGGAATAGGAGTATTCTGCAGTTTTTGGCTGGGGCCAGGTTTGAACTTGCCACCTCTGGTAAATGGGGGCTGGAACCTTGAGCCACAGGTGCTGCCTGGAATATGAGTATTCTGAAGAAGACATGGTTTCTGCCCATAACATGCATTTAATCCAGGAGAGGAGTTACACTCTATATAACAAAAATACAATGAAGGATATAATACATGTCACAAATTTATGAACTAAAGAGGAGAGAGGGGGTTCAGGGAAAAGAAGCAGCACGAACAACGACATGGAGGTAGAAAAGACTTAAGAGTGTACAATAGGTAACATATGTCTGTAATCCCAGCTACTCGGGAGGTGGATGTGGGAGGATGCTTGAGCCAGGAGTTCTAGATCAGCCTAAGCAACCTAGTGAGACTGTCTCAAAACAATAACAATAGTGAAAAGAATATATTATAGATCAGAGTTCTAATTACCATGGATAATAGCTGCCCCGTAAATCTAAATTCTTCCATGTCCTCCAAAATATTATTTGGATTAGCAAGAAGAGCAAAAAAAAAAAAAACAACACAAAACATATGGCGTCATCATAAATGGAAACATAGAAGACTACAAACTTCGAGTTACTGTTGAACAGCGCACTAAAGGAGGAACGCCAGCAAAGCTGCCTCTCTCGGCCTTGCACAAGTCTTTGTGGAGAGTGAGGGCTCTCAATGGGCTGTATGAAAGACAGAAGGGGGAAACAAAGGGCCCTGGATTCGCTCCCCAAAAGAGAAATTCCGCCTCAAATGTGAAAGTGCTACAAAAGAGACCTGGAATGGTCAGAGCCCTGAGTTCAAGGGAAGGACAAAAAGCCCAGGAGGGGTCAGATAGTGGCAAGAGAACGGCACAGCTTCTGGGAAGGCAGAGTGGGAGGAGGGAAGAGGCTCCCTTTGGAGACAAAGTGGTGATGGGCAAAAGAAGCAAGAGGGAAATGTAGGATCCTACGCGGCAAAAGAGAATCTAAAGCTAGCATACGCAACGCACAGCCACCCTTATCAAAGGAACGGAACAAATCCTTTAAAGAAACTGCAATTCGCGCAGTGACAGAAGAGGGCACTCTTCACCTAGAACCTCTGTGAACCATCGGGTCAGAATAGACAAAAGCAGTCTTCATTTAAAAAAAAAAAAAAAAAGTATAATCAAAATATTTCGGTTTGTGAAAAGCTCTAAAGGCTAGCAAACTAGAAAAGAAAAACTGTAAATAAACCAAAATAAATGTCCTCAAAGAAGCATTTGGAGATAGGATGAAAACACCTTGAATCAAAAAATTAACAACAGAGATAAACAAAACCTAGGGAGGAAATGAAACGGAAGGGACTGTTCCAGAAAGAAATGAAAATGCGAAACAATGTAAGAAATAAAGATTAAATTGTGTGGTGCCTAAAGAAGGACAGATTAGAATGAAATCTACTAAGGGGCATTGAAAAGTACAGGAACACAACCAAAAAGAATGAAAACGAGGAACAGTATAAAGGAACTAAAAAAAAAGTGGTTGAAATGGAATATAGGCAAAGATCCAATATATGTATAAAGTCTCTGAAGAAAAACAAAACATTGAAACGGAATTAACCTTCAAGGCCGGGCTCGGTGGCTCAGGCCTGTAATCCTAGCGAGGAAGCGAGGCCAAGGAAGGTGGATCACTTGAGCTCAGGAGTTCAAGTCCAGCCTGCACAAAAAATATAATAATAGGGGCAGCTCCTGTGCCTCAAGGAGTAGGGCGCTGGCCCCATATACTGGAGGTGGTGGGTTCAAACCCAGTCCCGGCCAAAAAAAAAACGCAAAAAGAAAAAAATAATAATAAAATTAAATAAAGAAAAATTTTTCAAAGACAAGCCTGAACAATAGTGAGACCCCATCTCTACTAAAAATAGAAAAACTGAGACAAGAGGACCATTTGAGCCCAAGAACTTAAGGTTGCTATGAGCTATGATGCCACAGCACTGTAGTCAGAGCACTAGAGAGACTCTGTCTCAAAAAAACAAAAAAGAATTAACATTTAAAACTATAATCCGAGATAACTTTACAAAAATAAAAATATCTGAATTGAAATATCAAAAGGGTGTATCGGGCACCCAAGAAAGCTGGCCCCAAATAATCAATCCCCAAACTTATCCAAGTAAAAGTATTAGATCTGACTTTAAAGATAAAGAAATTCCACTTGCAGTCTCAATTGGGGGCAAAAAAAAAATAAAAAAATAAAATCCTCAGGATCTCCACTCAAAAAAATAAACAAATAAGACCCAAGGCAAAAGAATTAGGCTGCATCAGACTTCTCAAAAACTTTTGAAAAAGCAGGGCAACCAAAGAACTGAATATTTTTAAGAAACTCATCAAGAAAGTGAGAACTGAGATTTTTACATCCAGCCAAGCTATCTTTCAAGTATCAAGGCTATAGAGAAATGAAACTAAATATGTGAGAACGCAGAGGCTACTGTACTCTTGAAAAGTCTATTAGAAGATGAGTTTCATTCAAGATATAACTGAGGAAGCTTCGTTCAGTGAAAGGATTGCTGGTAAGCAGCTGATATATTAAATTGTAGCTCTAAGACCAAAACAAAGATGGGGTAGAGAAGTGACATACAAATGCTATAAAATACAAATAGCAGGGGGGTGGCACCTGTGGCTCAAGGAGTAGGATGCTGGCCCCATATACTGGAGGTGGTGAGTTCAAACCCAGCCCTGGCCAAAAACTGAAAAAAAAATAAATAAATAAAAAATAACACACCTACAAAACAGGGAGAAGAAGTGACAGAGACAAAGGAAAATAAGCTAACTGAACATCATAAGATCAGTGATTGTTAAAGGATGACATTAAAAACTAACAAACCAGATGAGAAAAAGTTAGATGAGAAAGCAAGAAATAGAGCATTTTTTAAAGGCAGCCGCTAGAAAAAATAGTTATAAATCTTCCTTTAAAAATAAATAAAAGTAGAATAGAAAAAAAAAAAATCACAGAAAGAAATGCAAAAAATACAACACATATAAGTTGTTATAAAAAATAGAACAGAATTGTTTAAACATATCAGTCCTATCACTAGCTGTACATGAACATAAGTTGCAGATTAAAAGGTAAAAAGATTTTCAATTTAAAGAGAGTTCAAAAAAAAAAAAAGATAAAATATCTTCAATTTGTCTTGTAATGGAATATCCAATTAAGTGCTATATACAGAAGGGACACCTAAAACGAAATGATCCAGAAAGGCTAAAGTGATGGACAATGATAAACCAGACGAATGGAAACCATAAGAAAATAGAGATCACAGGGGCGTTCCCTGTGGCTCAAAGGAGAAGGCGCCGGCCCCATATACCGGAGGTGATGGGTTCAAACCTGACCCCAGCCAAAAACTGCAAAAAAAAAAAAAAAAAAAAAATAGAGATCACAATCAAAGTAGAATTCAAGTCTAAAAGCATTAAATACAGCAAAGAAGGACTTTTTTTTTTTTTTTTGGAGACAGTCTTACTATGGCGCCCTTGGTAGAGTGGTCACAGCTCACAGCAACCCCCAACTCGGGCTTAAGCGATTCTCTTGCCTCAGCCTCCCAGGTAACTGGCACTACAGGCGCCCACCACAACGCCTGGCTATTTTTTGGTTGCAGTTGTCATTGTTGTTTAGCAGGCCTGGGCCAGGCTCGAACCAGCCAGCTTTGGTGTATGTGGCTGGCGCCCTTCTCACTGAGCTACGGGCACCACGCCAAGAAGGATGTTTTTGAATGCTGAAGGCCACAATTGACAATGACCATATAACACAACCACCTTTGTAAAGAAAAAGAAAGCATGAGAAAGGATACACATATAATGATTATGAAAGCAGAAATTAATGATGGAGAATAAGAATTTTTTATAAAAGGACAGAAATGTACATATTTTAGGATTTTGCCCAGCCAGACAGTTCCGTCATAACTACTCAACTCTGCCTTTGTTCCAAGAAAATTTATTTATGAAAACAGGTGACAGGCCCGATTTTGCCCACAGGCCATACTCTGCTAATCCCTGATTGGGGTGGGAGGGGAATAGATAAAATTAATAAACCAAAATCTTGGGAAATACTATAAAACAGATAAACCATTAGCTAACATATTCAAAAAAGGGGAAGAAAATGAAAAAAAGGGAGGAATATTCACTGAAACCAAAGAAAATTCAAAAAATTAAACAAAACTACTTTGTAGACCAATATACAAATAAATTTTAAAATTTAGATGGGCACTTTGGAAAGTCAAGACAGGAATATCACTTAAGATTGGGAGTTCAAGACCACTCTGGAAAACAGTGAAATCCCTGTGTCTACAAAAAATATTTAAAATTAGCTAGGTACTGTGGTGTGTACCTGTGTCCCAGCTACCTGGGAGGCTGAGGCAGGAGGACTGCAGGCGTTTGAGGTTGCAGTGAGCTACGATGACACCACTGCACTCTAGCCAGGGCAACCAGAACAAGACCTTGTCCCAAAAAATAAGAATAAGTAAAAGAAATAATAATAATAAATAAAAACAAATAAAACTTAGAACAAGGCCAGGCTCACATCTATTATCCCAGCAGTCTGAGAGGCTAAGGCAGGAGGACTGTTTGAACTCAGGAGTTCAAGACCAGCCTAAGCAAGAGGGAGATGCCATTTCATAGAATTTGATGAATTCTACCAAACCATCCTAAAGCAGATAGTTCACTGCTACGTGAATTGCTCCAGGAAGGAATAATGAAGGAAAACTGTCAAATTCTTTTTATAAAGCAAGAAAAATACCGTATATACTTGAGTATAAGCCGAGTTTTTTCGGCACAAAATTTGTGCCGAAAAACCCGAACTCGGCGGCTTATACTCGAGTATATACCGTAATGGTGCCTAAACCTTGATAAAGACAGGGCCACAACAAGAGAGAAAATTATAGATCAATATAAAATAAGAATGTTGGTACAAAAATACTACAGAAAATACTAGTGAACAGAATCCAATACCACATAAGAAAATAACAATGACCAAGTGGGACATGTTTCAGGAAGGGAGAGAGGGACCGTGCACATGGGCAAGAAAGGGAAAATTTTTCAATTATATCACATTTAAAAGTTACAAGTAAATGAAATAAAAAGATATCTTTGTTTTCTTTCTTCTGCAGAATTAGTGAATATTTTCGACTAAGAAGTTGTGATCTCTTCTCTGATTTCAGCCTAGGGGACAACAGTCTAGGAGCCTCTTTGTCTGCACAAATGATTGGAATATGGAAGTCCTGAAGAGAATGAGACGAACCTTGTGCCTTCAGAGCCATTTAGGACCCATTTAGTGGAGGGCTCCAATTCTAAATAACTTATTCATCTTTCTGAGTAAAGATAATGGATATGGTCCTACCTAGCTGGATCTAGAAGGTCCTTATCTTTAAAAAGAATAACCATTTACTCTCTCCACCCTTGGTATATTCAGATGATTAGATATTCCAAGCAAAATACATGCCAATTTCTGACTTGACCAACTGTAAGTATGGGTTTTTCAGGCTAATGGTTTGTAAGAAAAGCAGGTAGACTTCAGACATAATTCTTCCACCGCAGAATACTATTATAACATTTATCATTTTGTGGGAACACATCAGAAAAAAAAAGTTTAATTATTCATAGTCTTTATCATCTTTTGTTTAGACTTTCATTCTGTGAACAAGAATCAGTTATGGCAGAAGTTTTTTATAAGGTCATAACAGATCTCAAGTTATGCACCCTGTTAGAAAACCTGCAACAGAAAGACACATTAAGAGTTAAGGTTTTTGGCCAGGCATGGTGGCTTCTGCCTGTAAATCCTACATTCTGAGAAGGTGAGGCGGATTGCTAGAGCACAGGGGTTTGAGACTCTGTTTCTACTAAAAATAGAAAAATGAGCCCAGTGTTGTGGCAGGTGCCTGTAGTCCCAGCTATTCTAGAGGCTGGGAATAAGTTGTAAAGATATAAATTACTCACTTGAGCCCAGGAATTTGAGGTTGCTATGAGCGAGGCTGACGCCATGGCACTATAACCTGGGCAACAAAGTGAGACTGTCTCAAAAAAAAAGAAAAGAAAAAAGAGTTAAGGTTTTCTACCCGGGCTTTATTCTCCAGAAAAAGTGTCCTGTTCCCTCTTCTTTTAATTTATTTAAAATTTACCAACACTATTTTAGAAATATATAAATGCATGTACACTCCTCTGCTAACGAGAACAGATTAGCAAGCATTCTTTTATACATAAATGATATGGTTTTTAAAATCTCCAATTAGAAGTAGCCTAAATAGACAGTTGGCTTTGCAAGCTAAATATTGTCAAAAAGAATAGCTATAACTCAACTATTCTAAAAGCAAAGTTACTATTTTCATAACTGCTCTATAAATAGCAGTATCATTTTAGTTACCCTTGCTGTATACCTTTGTGTACAGTTTATCTTTTTTTTTTTTTTTTTTTCAGTTTTGGCCGGGGCTGGGTTTGAACCTGCCACCTCCAGCACATGGGGCTGGCGCCCTACTCCTTTGAGCCACAGGTGCCACCCCTGTGTACAGTTTATCTGAGCGGGAACAAGACAACTGGGAGCTTTACTGTTATATTTTATTGAAATTTTTTCTTTAGACAAATTTGATATCCAGTTACAACTACCATGAAATTTTCCAGGCTAACTGTCTGTGACCATATTAGATAGAGAGGAATTTTGAGGGTTCAATCAGCCATTCATTGGCAGAACAGATTCAAACAATTCCCTTGGCTCAGTTCCCTGGGCTCAACCTTCCAACACAGGCAGGCAGCCTTCTGTTCAGACACAACCCTTTGTTATTCAACGGGCAGCACAGAACAACTGCTCCCTGGGTATTCATGAGAAAGAACATTCTCAAGCTTGATGACCCCAAACGTTCATCAAATCGCAGCTGAGAGAAACAATACGTGTAGGCAATACTGCTTGAGAGAAATGGACTACAGTCATACCTTCAAGTATTTAAATAACCTAAACTTACCCCATATCAAGCCAAATCAGCAGAGAGCAGGCATTTCTAATGCATCTTTCCTGTCCACTCTATGCCAAATTGTGCTGTTTTATAATATAATGAGCCGTGTAGAAGAACAATATAAAAGTCAGCCTTAAAATCCTCATTACTAGCCAGGTGTAGTGGCAGGTGCCTATAGGCCCAGCTACTTGGGAGGCTGAGGCAAGAGGATTGCTTGAGCCCAAGAGTTTGAGGCTATGATACCATGGCACTTTACTCAGGATGATGGTGAGACTCTGGCTCAAAAAAAAAAAAAGAAATCCTCAAAAAATATTGCACATACATTGCCCTATTTATGAGACAGAAATTCCTACCTAATCTTAATGTTTTGGGGGGAAATGTACTTTTCCTGAAAAACACTGCTCTGTTATAACCTTATGAACGTTGTAATAATTCTCTAACTGGATAAAAAAACTTACACCCAAATTTGTGAGCCACGAATAAGTTGTAAAGATATAAATTACTCTTAACCTTAATCCTACCTTTTTTTAATGTCCCTGCCTTTGTTTTCTTTCTTCTTTAGCTCAGACTTCAAATCTATTCTAATCTATTACCTTTTACCCATGCAGATCACTTACCTTAAAGTCTTTCCTAGAAATAAGATGGGACATACTCTTTAGTTTTAAAAAAATTCTATATTTAATATTAATATAATAAATCACAAAGGAAAAAACAATAGATTTGGCTACATAAATATCTAAAACCTTTATATATCAAAACATCATAAATAAAATTTTAAAAAAACATAAAACAGGCTGGACATGGCAGCTCATGCCTATAATCCTAGCACTCTGAGAGGCCAAGGCAGGTAGATTACCTGCGCTCAGGGGTTCAAGACCAACCTGAGCAAAGTGAGAACCCTATCTCTACTAGAAATAGAAAAACTAGCTAGGCTTTGTGACAGACACCTGTAGTCCCAGTTACCCAGAAGGCTGAAGCAAGAGGACTGCTTGAGCCCAAGAGTTTGAGGTTGCTATGAGCTATGACGCTATAGCATTCTACTCAGGGTAACAATGAGACTCTGTCTCAAAAAAAATAATAAAAAATAAAAACATAAACAGGAGAAAGGTTTGACAAAAGTAATAATCAAAAGACTAATGCTCTTACTATATGAATAAATTATATACATCAATAAGAATACAAAACAGACCAGGTGTGGTGGCTCATACCTGTAATCCTACCACTTTGGAATCCAAGCTGGAAGGATTGCTTGAGGCCAGGAGTTTGAGACCAGCCTGACCAAGAATAAAAGCAAGAGCTCTGTCTCTACAAAAAAATATAAAAATTATCTGGGCCTGGTGGCACACTCCTGTAGTCCCAGATACTCCAGAGACTGAGGCAGGAGGATCACTTGAGCGCAGGAGTTTGAGGTTTGCTATGAGCTATGATGACAGCACTGCACTCTAGCTCAGGCAACAAAACAAAACCCTATCTAAAAAAAAAAAAAAAAAAAAAAAAAAAAAAAGAAAAAAAAAAAAAAAACCCAAAAAATTTGATAAATAAAATTATTATAAATAAAAAAAAAAATTATATTTTAAAAAAAATGAAT
>CAUYPK010127145.1:0-34629 GCA_963574355.1 Loris lydekkerianus | reverse complement strand
CTCTTAAAAAACCCAGGGTGAGTGAGCACTTTAGGCATTGCAAAGGCCTTTAACAATCATTCATTTTCTCCTTTTTTTTTGCTTCAACTACTGTGTCAGATAATGTATACCATGGAATATTATGCAGCCTTAAAGAAAGATGGAGACTTTACCTCCTTCATGTTTACATGGATGGAGCTGGAACATATTCTTCTTAGCAAAGTATCTCAGGAATGGAAGAAAAAAGTATCCAATGTACTCAGCCCTACTATGAAGCTAAATTATAGCTTTCACATGAAGGCTATAATCCAACTACAGCACAAGACTTGGGGAAAGGGCCAAGGAAGGGGAAGGGAGGGGGAGGTTTTGGTGGAGGGAAGGTAATGGGTGGGGCCACATCTATGGTGCATCTTAGAATGGGTACAGGTGATTGCACTAATTGTACACAGCTATGATTTAACAATAAAAAAAATAATAAAAATACTTCTACATATTATTGTTATTTTTTTCCTCTTCATATTTGGTGTGATGTTCATTTTTAATATTTCTTTCTATGCATTTTATTGTTTTGAAATTTCAGATTAATGGGGGTACATAAGATGATGTTGCATTGTTTGCATTTGTCCGAGTTGGAGTTGTGAACTTCCCCTGGGAAGTGTTCCATTTACCCATACATTGTACCCATTAGGTGGGAATTTACCAAATCCCTTTCCCCTCTCCCCACTTCTTGAATTTAACTGAAATTTTCTCTCCTGTGTGCATGCTGTTGTCAATACACAAGTTTCAACTTAGTATTAAATACATAGATGCTTGACATTTCTTTCTTGTGATCCTTTACAAGAGTGTTTTCAAAATCTGTCTAAGTGTAATAAAAGATATGAAATTACCATCTTTTCTATGGCTAAATAGTATTCCATGGTGTCCATACACCACAGTTTATGAATCCATTCATGTGTTGAAGGACATTTGAGTTGTTTCCACATCTTTGTGATTGTAAACTGGGCTTCTGTAAATATGTGAGTGCAAATTTCCTTATGATAAAATGACTTATTTTTTCTTGTGGGTAGTAATGTGATTGCAGGATTAAAAAGATCAAACTGCATGTATCCATTTCCTAGGGCTGCCATAACAAATTTCCACAAACTTGCAGGTTTAAACAAAAGAATTTATATTCTAGGGGCCAGAAGACCAAAACCAAGGGGCCAGCTAAACAAAAGTTGTTCTGACAGTAATACAGGAAGAATTCTACCTCGCCACTCCCAGCTTCAGTGCTTCTGTGGATTCCAGGTGTGGGTACATGTGATGTCAATCTCCTCCTCCTCCTCCCCCCCCCCCCCCCCGGCTCTTTCTCTGCCTCCATCTTCCCTTTTTATCAGGACAGGTTATTGGTTTTAGAGCTCCCCTAGTTAATTCAGAATGATCTCAGCTCAAGACTTTTCACCCCCTTTTTAGATCGTGTTAGATCCACAGGCACCAAGGGTTATTAAGATTTGGATATATCTTTTGAGAGACCTAATTCAAGCCTACTATGCTAAAATATTAGTCGTGCAATATTATTTTTTTTTTCTATTGGCTCATGGTATGAAGCACATTCTAAATTGGAATGATGAAAAAAGTTGTCATTGTTCACATGAGAGAATTTGAGTAAAAAGGTGATGCTAAGGAACTTTGTGAAGGAGTAAGACAACCTAAAACTTGAAATGAGGAAGAGGACAGAAAGATTACAATGATAGGTGACAGCATTGAATAGGGATGAAAGGAGAATTCGTGTTTATTAAAGGCCCACTACCAGCCTGCTTCTGAGTTAGCATATACGTATATTATGCCAAACAAGGGGTATTCTAAAATTTTATGCGACAGCAGCACAAAAATGTATCATATCAATTTTCATTTATCATTTTGCAAAAGTCATGTAAGAAATATATTTTAGTATTTCTAGAATGACTCAGATTACATTAAAGGTATTATACTTTTCTATATCTGTAAGCACATTTTAGTTACTTAGTGTACTAATTGGTTTATATTTTATGTATTTGTGCAAAATGTTTATAGACAGGTGAAATTTCATTTCATTTTACTCCTTGGTTTAAGTTTCATTTGATCGATTTTTATATGGTTTAAAAATATATTATGGAAAAACCATCTTTGTTTGACATATTTTACATTTCCACTCATCAGAAATTAGATCTGAACACAAGAGATAGATTCTGTTTTCTCCGTTATTTGCTCCAGCTTCTAATAATGATAATTTTATCACTTCTAGTTTAAAATAAAAATTTTTGATATTGAATTTAAAAAAAAAGAAAGTTTTTAGGTTTTATGGTTGTATAAACTCCAGGGTCAAAACAGTCCATCATTTATTTAATATTTATGTTAGATCAAGAAGTTTAGGAACATGGTTTCTACATGATCTATTTGTTTCTTAACTTTCACTCCCTAACCGCCCTGGAATTGCTTTCTAATATTTCTTATATATAGTTTTCTTTAGAAACTGGCATGTCATGAAAAAGGAAAAAAAAGAAGAGAAAGGCTGGTGGCTTCCTCTCTTTAAACATATTTTTACAAGTAAAACATAGACTAAAAAAGGATTTATTGCTTTTGTCATTAACTTATAATGGTTTGTTCCCAAATATTCAATTTAATTTAGTTATAATTCAAATGCATACTTTCTCAAAAAAAGCCATGTTTTAAATCATTACTTAAATACAAAGACAGAAAAATAAACTTCATTTAACTATGAAATAACAGAATACATATTCAGGTTTACCTGTCAAAGTGGATATTTAGTTTTCCTTCAGGAAAAATGTACTTTGGGGTCAGATGAATTATGACGAAAAGTGTCAGCACAGGACATAGAAGTTAACAGCAGCAAATATAACTACTAATGCTTATTGTCTATTTTTTAAATGACAATATTTTTATGAGTGATTTATTTGTATCATGCCATTTGTCTTCACCTCAACTGTAGGGTTTGGGGAAAATTATCATCCCAAAATATGGATAATTCATGATGTTTTGTGACTTTCCCAGGCTAGCATAGCTAGTATAATCAAGCACTGATTACAGTTTGTATGTATGTAACCACTGTACTAAATTGCATTTCTCAGGCAGCGAGAGCCAATATAATGTGGGGTGTTTGTGTATGTGTGTAAGCATGTGTATGTGTGTTTGAATGTGTGGACATGTGTGTGTGTGCACATATGTGTGGAAGGGGTGGGAGGGTAACTCTATGATGCAATTAAATACTCTTTGCAACAATACGTTTAAATTGGGTTCATAATAGTCAATTCTTGAATGCTACAATATAGAAAAGACCCATATATCAATTAGTATCAAGGCTTTGAACTTGTAATGAAAATAACTGACATTCAGGCTAAAAGATGTAGAGGACACTCAAGGCCTATAAATTTGTAGCCTTGAAATAAACATTTTAGCAGAATTTATTTTTATAGTAGTAACTTTAAGACTGATCTCTGTTGACTTTTCCATGTACTGTAGAGGGTGGACGTTATTTTTTAAAGAATAAATCCACCACATACATGTCATACTTACTCCTTTTGATATATTTGTTAAATTCCTTGATTTTCCTGTGGAATGTAAGTGACACCCACAATTCCTATTCACTACTTTTCACAGCTGGCCCATGCAAAATAAGCCATTTTGTAGCCCATCTGTTCTAACGCAGAGATTTGTAATAGTGCACAATTTAGATCAGTACTGCTTTACCACTAGACTTGCAGTTTCTAAATAGATTTCAAAAATAATGATGTTCAGTTTCTACTTTTAGATACCAGTGAGATAACACCTGTCTAGACAGATGGTCTCTGGACTGTGAAACTAAAGACAGCTGAGAAGCAGAAAAAATCAAGTTGGTGACTAGTGCGAAACCATTAGTATCTCTTGTGGAAACCTTTTAGTCCCTGAAAAACACTTTCTATTGGGACTTATGGGAAACGTAAGAATGCCATGAATGTGAGTATGAACTAAAGTAGCTGAAAGGAAAAAATGTGCATAAAAGGTTAAAGCATAAAATCCCATTTTGTATTTGGAAAGAATTCATAAATAAGACAATTGATATTTTATATTAAGCAATTGAATAAGCTTTCTTCCCTCAGAGATAAGCAGTAGTTACTAGAAATTTTTATTTGTCAGAAATCAGACAACTAAAAGCAAGTGGCAGAGACCTCAGTTTTTCCCTTTTCATTCAGTTGTCCTCTGTAGTGTAGGTGACCCTGACATAATTCAGCCCTTTCAGCCTCTAGTGTCCTGGAATATGTTTGTGTGGAATTCATTCAGGTTGCTTCAAGGAAATAAAGCTGACCTTTAGCCTATCTGACTACACCATTGTAAGTGGCCGACTTTGTCAAATATGTCCCTCTCCAATCCAGTCTATAAGTCTAAACATTCATTGATAAGTAAGTCAGTAAATATTTTCTGATCAAAAAGTCTATCACTTTTGGTATTATTGAAGCTATGAATGATCAATGTGTTAGATCTGGTTTGGTAAATGTAGTCCCATTATTCACTTGGAGAAAGAATCCTTTATTCCTCTCTCAGATACCTACAAAGTAAATAAGGTATGCAGAATTCTGAATTTTCTAAGAGAACTGAGATACACCAAATGTTTCGCATATTAAAATTTGAATTTTTTTTCTCTGAAATAATATACTAATTAAAATTCCCAAGAAATTGTAGCCTTCTGGTTGAATGTTATTTTGATTTTGAAAATCTTATCTCCTTTTTCTAATTGGTCTTTTTAATATGCCAGCTGACACTTAGCCTCAGTTTATACAAGTTTCAATCCTAGGAGAAAGATATCACTCAACATAAATTATAAATTGTTATTCCTACTTATGAAAAGAATTAGTATTTAAAAGTAAGATGATTTCTATTAGTAAAATTAAGCAAACACTGCTCCTAAAATTAAATTTCTTAAATTAATTATATGATAATGGCTTAAGTTTTCATATATAGATCTAAGTAAAGGTTTTGATTAAACATACTAAAATTGGTTCACCTAGAATATAGTAACATAGGCTAAAGAGATTATTTGGAACTGAAAAATATTAAGACATTTATTCTCTCTATATAGTTACCCAGATATTATAAAATAGTGTAATCTATCACGGACAAATAATTCATTTTATTTCAAAACCATGTAAAAATGTTAGAAAAATTCCCTATGGTGTTGATCACAATTAAATCTTTGTAATAACCTAAAGGTAAGTGAAATTTATTCTCTCCTAGAGAGAATTTTCATGTATTAAATCAGTGATAATATATATATATCATCATTTTTGTTTTGCTGCTTTTTCTCTTTTCTGATGGAACACGAATAATCTCCAAGTCCATCTCACTTTGCCCCAGTATTGTCTCGGTCAATGACTTTGACACTAAAAAAATTACGACAGAGTATGTACAAAGACAGAAGGTAAAATTTAGATAAAAAGATATACCAATGGTTTCCTTTGTAAATTTCTCTAAGTCAATTCTTTGGATTATCACAAAATCAAAACCAGAGTAGTTTGTTTTGATGGATATAGATATTTTAATACTGAAAATTTACTTCCAAATATGCACAGAATATAGTTACATCCAAAAAAAAAGTATAAAAATGCATGTAAATATGCAACAAATATAATACCCACAATAGCCAAAGAACATTCCTCTTAATTCTATTTCTAACTTGACAATCGCAGTGCTTTTGAAGTAGTATTAAAAGCATTACTTGCAAGTACATCAGCAAGGAAACTATAAAGTTTACCATCTAATAAACTTAAGTCTAAATGCACCTCTACTGAATTATTATGCCAATAAGATTAGAAAAGCCATTCTTATTTGCTCACTTGACTGAGTTTTTTAATATCTTCACTAAAATAGTTGAAATAGTGTCCTTCTGAGAAAAAAGTCTAACAATAGGCTAGTTCTAGTAAAGAAAACATGAAAAATAAAAACACAACTGAGACCTAATTCCAGGCGTGAAATCTTGGTCAAATTGCTAAAATGTCCATCTGTTTCATGACTTATTGTTCCTGTCTTGAAGGATTACTCTAAGGATCAATGGAAATATAGCCTATGAAAACACGTTTAAATCTATACCGCAAGAAAGAGTTCTGAGGTATTATTACATTCTGCATGTGTCTAGTTTTAAGCAAACAGGTGAATATTCTTCTCATCTCAAATGCTTATTTTTAATTTATGATCCATTAAATTCATAAATCTCATCCATTTAATTTTTCCTAAACACTACTTATTGCTACCAAAGTCATATTATTATTTTCCTCACCAATACATTCCTTCATAACCAAAAGTAACTGCATAGAAATGAATAAATTTTATTCTAAATTAGACATTTTTACTAATTTTAATAGCTTTTTATCTAAAACCAATTATTTTTCAAAGTCAATGAACTTTAATATATATAAAGGTATTTTTATCACATTATTTTCACAGTTGGATACATTTCTTTAACTAGTAGATATTTTTCAAAGTAACAAAAGCATTTTCACTGACATTATTGCAAGATATTAATTCAACTAAAATATCCCTGTTTAACCATTCATGTAAATTAAAGACAATTTAAATATTGATGTTATTTGAGTAAAACTGAATGAATTTTATTATACCATATTTAAAATCAACTCATTTAAACACAAGAGATGAAAAAGAAATGAGATCTGCTTTTATGTTGAAGAACTATGAATACTAATATTTTTGAAAAATCATGTCTCTCAATAAAGGTTATCTGATTCTTATCACTGCCCTGAAAATAAAGTACATTGCTTCTAATGGCTTACAAAATAAAGTCCAAAATATTTAGCCTGCCAACCAAATCTTTCTCCAAACTACAGCTCCAACTTTACGTGTTGATGCACCCTCCCCTTCCACTCCTACAAAACCCAAACTTTATGCACCTCAGCTTCCATCACCACACACGTTTCCCCACACTCTAACTAGCCTGAAGCCAGTGGCCTTTTAAGTCTCAGCTTCCCTCTTTATCATTATGGTGATTTTCTGCCCTTACTGTTCCTTTTTTTTTTTCTTTTTTCTTTTTAACTTGACAAAATTTTGAGTTTAATAAAGAAATGGCAATAACTGGTACAGGCATTAATTCAAAATATTTTTACTAAGATTCCAGGGGCCTAGGGTCTCAGAGTACGGGTGGGCTGCCAGGTGATCCTCGGCTACTTAACTTCCACGGAGAGCTGTGGTGCCTCTGCGCTGGGGAAGATGCTCTGCTCTCTTGCTGGTTTCATAGGCCACCTCAGATCATCTGAATTGCTCTTGGGAAAAACAGACCAGCATTGTTCTGTCTCTTGTTGGGTGAGGTTTTCCTGAATTTTATGTATTCTCTTGTTACATCTCTTTGCCCAAACAAAAGCATCACTGTCTTCTGAACAGGTAGCACAGCACATCTGTGGCCCGGTGTCCTGGGTCCCTTTATTTTCTCCAGCCTTGAAGGTCCTGCTCACACACATTAACATCCAGTCATATTCCTGGTTTGGGCTGGATGCCACCTGCCCCCTGCAGCCTCCCATGGCCCTTCCTGCTGTCCCCAGAGATAGGACTTACCTCTCCAGCTGTACCTTATTTGGTTCTCCCTTGAGGGTTAGTGACTTGTATCTGCCCCTTACTGCACTGTATGCCCATGAGAATTAGGTATTATTTCCTTTAATATACAGGAACCATATGTTATTTCTTTTAGACATGCTACTTACTTTTTGTTTGTGTGTATTTGTGGTATCTGGCACATGGACCCAGTACTATCAGCTTGAGACTAAGGAATTCCTGACTCTTCCTTTATTGGCATTGTACTTATCAATGAAGGTCCACACCAAATGATAGTTTAACATTCAAATGAATTAGTAACATCTAAACATACACATAATTATAATTACCTATACTCTCATTACAGGATTGTTCCTTATATACACCTATCCCCTCACTATTTTGTGCTATGTATTCTTTAAGGAGGAGCACATAATATCTCTTTTATAAAGGTCTGAATAAATGATTCAAATACTTGTGTTAAAAGTGCAAGACCCTGAATAAACATTAGGTAAAACATCTCACTTGAAGACATTTTAGACAGATAAGGCTTGAATTTGTTTTATATTAACCATATTTTATAAAAAATTTTGAGAGTAGCTTTTCAAGCTAGTGTATAGTATACTTAGATTGATAATGTGGGATGTTATAGGAACTAAATAAAACATGAAGTGGGAATGCACTTTTACTTGTCATCAGTAAGTATACAAAGAACAGTAGACTTTTATTTATTATGAGTTTTCTTTCACACACTCAAGATTGCTATATTGCCTGACACAAACAACTCTCATGTACTAATATTAGGAGGCTTTTTAGAACTCGTGAGAAGGACAGTTTGGTTTAATATGATTTTCTACCTATGCCCAACTGTCTTCCTTGCAATCACGATTAGCCCTATTTGACACATACAGCTATCCCTTTCTTCACCGTTAATAATGCTGTCACTATTTCTCTTCTTGTGTAACTTTTTTATTTTTCTTGCCACAGCCGTCTTCTGTTCTATATGCCATGTATTTGAGTTCTCTTATCTTTTAAAGATGCCTAGTAATGGGATGGCAAGATTAAATGGGAAATAAGACATTTCTATACTTTACAACACAGCAGTGCTTTGAACATTGGGATTTTATTTGCAATTAAAAACTGTCAATTGTCCGCCAGAAACTGTTTCTCTTCTACCAAGAAGGGCCACTGTACTTATTTATTTGTCTATTCATTTAGATTCTCAGTTTTTCTAGAAGCTCATTTAAATCTCAGGTCTGAATGCTAATATTTGAAAATCACTTGTAATTAGAATTCCAAGTTCCCTTGGTCTGGATCAATGTTTTAGATACACATTAATTTAAATTATAGACGGGTAGTTCCACTACCAATAATGGCATATTAATAAAATTAATCAACAATGTATTGATAACAACATATTGAGATTATCACTATAGTACTCATGATAATTATAGATATTAATAAATAAAATTACATATCACTGTAGGATATTGAACAGATAGTGACAAAAGACACAGAATCTTAATAGTTGATAAAATATTTAAAACATTCTTTAAAGATAAATAGGGCTACTAACCACATTAATTGGATACAAGCCATTAATGTCAGAAATATGTCTACTAAATTCGATTAACATCTCTTATATATCATATACTATTTCTAAATGATGTACAGTATATTAAGTACTTATATGAAGTGATCAAGTATGGTCCTTTGGCATGAAAGCCATGTGGCACAGTAGAAAGTGGACTGACTTCAAAGTCAGATATTCAGGCAAGTTATTAAATTCTCTGAGCCTCGGGTCTCTCACAAAGATAATTATACTGCCATGCATTTTCCTAACTTGCTGTACTTGGAGATATAAAATAAAAATAGGATGATATATTATGCTGAAAAAAATGTAAAGTGCTATAAAATCAGATGTGATTACCACAGATTGCCCCTACGTTTACCATTGTTAATTATAGCATTCATCTGACGTTACCTTTCTGTTCTTACACTTGCAACTCCAAAGACTAAAATTGGTTTATTTTTCTGATCTCCTGTATCATAAATTTAGCTTGCTTTCAATCTTCCCAACATAGATTACTGTTAATGTTAAAAGTAAAGAAGAGTCTGTTATGCATTAACAGCCACATATTTACATTCAAAAATAAAAAGAAAAAGAAAACAAACAAAGATAATACCAACACAATTTCAATTTTCTGATGTGCTGTCCAGGACACAACATAAACTACCTTCTTTGATTTATTCTTTCATTTCTACCCTCTAAGATCTACGCCTAGTGTCTTACATAGAAATCATAGTAACTATACCTTAGGAGAATTAAATCTGATTTTGACTTCTTTTTATTTCTTTTATTTGGTTTGAGATTCATTCAGGGTATGAAGAATTAGGTTACATTGATTGCGGTTGTTAGGCAGAGTTTCTCTTGTAAATGTTTGCAGCCCCCAAGAGGTGTGACATACACCCTGACCCCCAATCGCCTTCCCTCCTCCCCTCTTTCTGATTTCTCATCCCCCTACCTTACACCTTATATTAGCTCATCTACTGCCTTCATATTAGAATAGAGTATGTTGGATTCTTGCTTCTCCACTCTCGTGATGCTTTACTAAGAAAAATGTGTTCTACCTCCATCCGGGTTGATACAAAAGATCTAAAGACTCCATCTTTTTCAGTGGCTGAATAGTATTCCACAGTATACATATACCACAGTTTGTTAATCCAGTCCTCGGTTGGAGGACAATTAGGTTGTTTTCATGTTTTGCAATGGAATTTTGTTTTGTTTTCCCATTGCAAACGGAGCTGTGATAAACAGTCTAGTGCAAAAGTCCTTATGATAAAATGATTTTTTTAGGATAGATGCCTAGTAATGGGATGGCAAGATCAAACGGGAGGTCTAATTTGAGTACTTTGAGGATTCTCCACACTTCCTTCCAAAAAGGTTGTATTAGTTTGCAGGCCCACCAGCAGTGTAAAAGTGTTCCCTTCTCTCCACATCCAGGCCAGCATCTGCAGCTTTGAGACTTTGTGATGTGAGCCATTCTCATAGGGGTTAGGTGAAGTCTCAGGGTGGTTTTGATTTTCATTTCTCTGATGATTAGGATCAATACACATTTTTTCAAATGTTTGTTTGCCATTCATCTGTTTTTATCAGAGAAGGTTCTATTCATATCTATTGCCCAGAGGGAGATGGAATTGTTTACTCTTTTTTCTGTTGATTAATTTGAGTTCTTTGTAAATTCTAGTTATCAACCCTTTGTCAGATTCATACCCTTTGTCAGATTCTCCACTCTAAAGTTTATCTCTTCAGCTACATTAACTCCCATTTGTTAATTTTTGTTGTTGGTGCAATGGCCGCTGAAGTATTTGTCATAAAATCTTTCCCCAGTACATCATCATCAGTTTTCCCCACACTTTCTTCTAAGATTTTTATAGTTTCATGTCTTAGAGTCTCTTATCCATCTGGAGTCCATTTTTGTAAGGGGTAAAAGGTGTGGTTCAAGTTTCAGTCGTTGACATGTGGTTATTCAGTTCTCCCAGCACCATTTGTTGAACAGGGATTCTTTTCACCACTGTATGCTTTTGTTTGGCTTATCAAAGATCAGATGACAAGTATAGACTGGTTTCATCTCTTGGTTTTATATTCTGTTCCATATGTCTATGTCTCTATTTTTTTTTTTTTTTTAATGCAGTTTTGGCCAGGGCTGGGCTTGAACCCCTATCCCAGGTATATGGGGTAGGCACCTTACTCCTTGAGCCACAGGTATGGCCCTATGTCTCTATTTTTGCACCAATACCATGCTGTTTTGATTACTGTGGACTTGTAATATAGCCTGAGGTCTGGTAGGGTAATAGTCACAGCCCACCACTACCACCACTCATCAAGGCCCGGGACTGGCCACCCGGTTTAACTAGGTTCTGGACACAGACCACTAAGCTATCTTGCTCAACAACAATTTCTCTTGGGTGCCAAGAGCTATCTACTTTAGCAGGAGAGAGGGAGAGAGAGAGAGTCTTAGAGAGAGTAAAGCAGTCTTAGAATAGACAGATCTTAGTGATCTTCAGCAGACAGACTCTGTGCTGGTGTTCTGCAGGCAGGGGAGGAAAGAGTCAGAGTAAGCGAGTCCGTGACAGAATGCACATGCCCCTGACTTCCTTCACCTGCAGCCTAATATAAGGCTGATCTTGTACCTTTCAATAGCACAGGTGTAGCGATTGCCGATTCACCGATGCTCTCATCTCACGAGCTCTCATGCTTGTTAGGAGAGCTAAATCCCTCTCCACGCCCTTTTCACCAAGGTGTTCCATTATTGAGCTGTACAGGTATTTCTTATAACTCTCACTCCTCCTAGCCACAAGCTTTATGGTCTGCTACAAGTAATGCCTCCAACTTTGTTTTTATCCCTAAGAATAGCCTTAGCTATATGGGTTTTTTTCTGGTTCCATACAAAACAAAGTACTATTTTTTCCAGTTCTTCAAAATATGATTTTGGTATTTTAATGGGGATTTCATTGAATCTGTAGATTACTTTGGATAGAATAGACATTTTCACAATGTTGATTCTTCCCAGCCAAGAGCATGGTATGTTCTTCCATTTGTAAGTATCTTCTGCAATTTCTTTAAGGTTTCATAATTCTCTTCTAAAAGAGCTTTCACCTCTTTTTTTAGGTATATTCTTAAGTATTTCATTTTCTTGGAAGCTACTGTGAAGGGAATTGTATCCCTGATTTTCTTCTCAAGTTGGCTGTTATTGGTGTATACAAAGGTTACTGAATTTGTGGACATTGATTTTATACCCTGAGACATTACTGTATTTTCTGGCGTCTTACAGGAGTTTTGTGATTGAGTCTCTTGGGTTTTCTAAGTATAAGAGCATATCATCAGCGAAGAGGAAGAGTTTGACCTCCTGTTATCCCCATTTGGATGGCCTTTATATCCTTCTCTTACCTGATTCATTGGCTAGAACTTCCAGAGTTATGTTGAATAATAGTGGCAATAGAAGACATCCTTGTCTGGTTTCTATTCTAAGTGGAAAAGTTTTCAGTTTTACGCCATTCAGGATTATGTTAGCTATGGTTTTGTCATAGATGGCATCAGTCAGCTTAAGAAATTTGCCACCTGTGCCTATTTTCTTAAGTGTTCTTGTTAGAAAAGGATGCTGACTTTTGTCAAATGCTTTTCCTGTATCTATCGAAAGGATCATATGGTCTTTTTTTTTGCTTCTATTGAAATGATGTATTACATTTATGTATTTGTGATGTTAAACCAGCCTTGCATTCAGTGCGTGAAGCTTACTTAATCATGATGTATAATTTTTTTAATGAGTACCTGCAATCTATTAGCTAAGATTTTGTTGATTATTTTTGCACCAATATTTATTAGTGTAAATTGGCCTGTAGTTCTTCTTTTTGGTTGGGTCCTTTCCTGGTTTTGAAATCAAGGTGATATTTGCTTCATAGAACATGTTGGGGGAGATTTCTTCCTTCTCAATGTTTTAGAATAGGTTCTTTAGTATAGATGCAAGCTCATCTTAAAGTTGTGATAGAATTCTGATGTGAAGCCATCTGGTTAAATCAGAAATAAATGCAATTGAAAATTTTAAAAAATCATTAATAAAATTAATTAAACAAAAAGCTGGTTCTTTGAAAAGATAAATAAAATTGATAAACTATTTGCCAAATTAACCAGAAATAGAAAAGTAAACTTTTTAATGACCTCAATCAGAAATGAAAAGGGGGAAATAACAACTGATAACACAGAGATACAAGAGATTATTTCTGACTACTGTCAAAAATTTTAGGTCCAGAAATTTGGCAATGTGGAGGAAATAGACCAATACCTGAATCACACCCTCTTCCTAGACTTAACCAGCAAAAAACAGATGTCTTGAACAGACCAATATCAATCACTGAGATTGTAGAAACAATAAAACAGCTTTTGACTTTTACTTCTGTGTATATGTGTAATTTTCTAAGTTTAAATAACAGAAAAGTTGTTTTCATTCATTTCTAAGCCATAGTATCAATGAACAAAGTTTTTAAGGTTCCTCCTGTATTACTCTCTCATTCAACTCTCTTTTACATGACTTAGAATAAAAATTCTACGTAAATAATTTATCTTAAAATTCTAAAAGTAATGAAGTAACAAAAATTGGAGGATCAATTTTTCAAAGGAAAAATTTCCATTGTTTTCAAGTTCACTGCAAAAGAAAAAACAAAACCCACGATTGCAATGAGTTGTTTAAGTGAATAAGAAATATTGAAACATACATAGGATGAAGTTCACACAACCTACCTACAAGAAGACCACCGAGAGATACCTACAATTATCATTAGATTTTGTATACAGAAATACATATACACATTTTAAAAGAGGAAAAAACTGTATTAAATTTGTAATACTCAAGTCATATTTCACTTCTGCAATTACAAGAGGTGCTCAATATCACTTGTATTTATATTTTGTTATTGGTATATATTTTATAATTTTAATACAGGTTTTTTCTTTCTTAAAATGTGTATAATTTTTTGGCACCTCCTGTGTATCTTTTCTGCACTTGAATATACATACCCATAAGAAAACTGACACCATACTGTTTCATAAAATGCTTATTTATATATTATATAAAACCTTCAATATTTTTAAATGTAGGTTACCATTTTAACAATGTCATAATATTCCATACTCAAATTAAACAATAATTTATTTAACTGGTTCCTAAATTGATGGATATTAAAGATGATTCTAGTATTATTCAGATATTATAAGTTGTGATTCATTGTGCTTATTTTTAAATACATTCTTTCAATTGTCCAGTTATGAGATGATTTCCTATAACTGATAAAAATAAACTCTGAAACTTTATTTTGTAGCATGAAAACAATTTATTTTAACATCTATTCACAAATATGAGCAACTAACTCCTTGTTCTATATTAAAATTGCTGTTGTCATACATAAACTCAGATATTTAGAAAATACACAGAGTACTTTTGTATTAAAGCTTCTCATTTCTTCCAAGATATTTTATACTTCCAAACTACTAACAGACGTATCTCAGAGACATTATAGGTTCACTCACGGACATCACAATAAAGGGAATATTGTATTAGTTAAGTCACACAATTTTTTTAGTTTTTCTGTGTACTACAGTGTAATTTATTAAGTGTTCCATATCATTGTGTCTAAAAAATAATGGTACATAGCTTCATTATAATAAAATAAAAGTTTTTACTAAAACATACTAACATATGAGCCTTTATCAAGTCACAAAAGGGTATTGCCTCAGTATTCATTGCTACCAACTGATCAGACGGTGGTTACTGAAGGTTGCAGTGGCAATTTCTTAAAATAAGACAGCAATAAATTTGCTGTATTGGAAGCTCTTCCATTTAAGTTATCTCTGAAGTATGTGATGTTGATTGATAGCATATTACCCACAATAGAGCTACTTTCAAAACTGAAGTCAGTCCTCTCAAAATCTCCCCCTGCTGTATCTTGCTCTATCAACTAAGTTTATATAATCATCTAAATCCTTTCTTGTCCCTTCAACAATGTTCACAACATCTTCACAAGGAGAAGATACCATCTTAAGAAATAACTTTGCCGGTCCACAAGAGTAATTCCTCATCCATTGAAGTTGTATCGTGAAATTGCAGCAATTCAGTTGTATCTTTGGGGTCCAATTAGATAATATTCCTACCTTTGCTATTTCTCCAAGAGTTAGTCCATCTTGGGAAAATAAAATTTCTATATTTTCTTAATTCAATTGAAAACTTCCTTGTTATTGTTCAGCCTTAGTAACAGACATAACTGTAATTTATTTCATACAGCTTGCATTGAATTGAATACTCAACTGCTAGTGTTTATGTAATAATTTGTTTGGGGGCACATGAATTCTTAGAAAAGGCAAAGGTGTACTCTGAGTCCTAAAGGATGCCAAAGTGTATTAGAAAGAGGATTGTTTACAACCACCTGAAATAAACCTTGACTGTGGCAAATGCTGTGATAGAGCTGTGAACATGGGGCTTGCACCGTCTTCTACACCACTGCAAATGTTTCTGTGCTTCTCCCTTGCCCAAGACTCCTCAAGTACTATTTATCACAATGATCTCAACACTTCACATTCTGTCTGGTGTATAAGAAACTTTCAATGTGTTTATATTATCAGTAATCAAGTGGTCCAGAAAAGAATCATATCAGAATTATGCATCTTTTAGTTTATGCCTGGTAGGAAAAACATAGACATTTAAACCACTTGCTAATTAAATTTGAATTCCAGCTCTGACTCTCATTTATTTTCTGGCCTAGAAAAGTATATTCTTTATTCTTAAACAGCACAAGAGTTGGAAACTGTGAACATTGCTGTGAGAATTAGCAATAGCATATTCTAGTTGTAAGTGGTTGGCATCACCTTAATTCTAAATTCTTTACAGGAATAAATTTCTCTCTAATCATCTTCTTTTGCAGTGTAATAGAAAGGAACACAAGCTCTGCAGCTAGATTGTGTGGGTTCAAAATCAAGCGTTCCACTTACTGGGTAACTGTGTTCAGGTTACTTAAATGCTCTGGCCTCCATGTTCTTCATGTATGAAATGTGGACAAAACATTACATTCATTTACATACGTAAAATACTATGAAAATGCATCTGGTATATGGTGAATGTTTTATAGTCTTTGAAGTTATTATTAATGCTGTAACCTCATTATTTAATTGGACGAGGATCAAACCTCAAATTCCTCTTTGACTCCTCCATTACGGCTGCTTCCAGGAATACCACTCTCACGTGTACCCCTTGCTTCCTTATCAATAACATCACTCTACAGTTCATGTATACGTATCCCTGGATGAAGTTCAGCAGTTCTAACAACAATGTCCTTTTGTTCAACATTGCTTCATTATAATGTTAATGAAGAAAAAATGATCCTCACTGGAAGCCACTGTCTGTGTGTAATTTGCACATTTTCCCCTTGTCTGCAGGGATTTTTTCCGAGTACTTTAATTTACCCCCACACCCCAAAGATGTGCCAGTGAGCTTCACTGGCATGTCCAAAGGGTCCCAGTCTGAATGAGTGTGTGTGTGTGTGTGTGTGTGTGTGTGTGTGTGTGTGTCTGTGTGTGGGTTTACTCTGTAATGGAATAGCATCCTGTTCTGGGTGGAAAGTGGATGAATAAATGAATACAAATTATTCAAAAATAAAAATTAATAAAGCATGATAGCCATACAAACACACAACCATAAATGGCACTGTGCCCTGTCCTGCAGTTCACCCTCCATGGTGGGGACTGCTGTTGCTCACTTGTATGGTGGCAGGAGGTGCACCTGTTGCCTCTAGGTGCCAAACCCGTACCGCATGTTACTATATGGAATACAGTGTTCAGTATTAGTGTATCTAAATTAAACACATCGTACAAATATAAAATTTTCTGACTGCCCAAATACAATACCAAAATTTATTTAAAAACTGCATTGAATCTACTTAACATTTTGCATCACTGAATAAGCTAACTCCCATTTGATGACTCAGAAAACCTCTTATAGAACTAGAACAAAAATACAAATCAATCTTTTTACTATGATTATTCTAAATTTTTACAAATGAAAGAAAAACTCAGAATTTTGAGCTGCAATGTAATTTTGAGTCATAATCTTTAATTGAATGACCGTAACATACAAAAAAAATTTTTATTTGCTTGATCCTGCATAAGTAACTTTCTTAGCAACTCCTCTTTTCCACCTGACACAGTGTGAAAATGAAGATTAAGCTTTGCCACAATTGCATCCTATTTGATTCATTACTAAAGATAAATCATATCTTAGTAAGAAAACATGGAGCTTATTGTGATAAGAATTTGGATATATAATTATTTGAGAGAAAAATTGGAAATGTTTTGGCTAAGTAGTGGCAAATAAAACAAAAGAAAGAGATTCTACGAAATCATTTAATTACAAAGTTCTTTAATTCAGTGATTCATAAAATGTAAGAGTCCTTTTGTTCCCCTATACTAAAATTAGACTTTTACACAGTATTACCAATTCACTAGAAAATCAGAAAAATTATCAAGTAATGTTGAAGACAAAAGGTAAATTTATTTATATGGAAAAAGGAAATCTAGAAGGAGAAGATAATAAAAATAAAACATGCTAAGAACAAAGAGGTAAATTTAATAGAAAAACATTCAACTGTCTGAAAAATACATTATGTAAAGGTAAAATCAGTTAACAAAATTTAACAGTACATTAAAAAACACAAATATTATCAACTCATTTATTTCCGGATTTACTGAAGGAACTTTTAGTGAACTTCTGCTTATGTTCAAGACAATGGCCTATGCCCGGCAAACACTTAAATTAATCATCCAGAGACCTGCCCTAAATTGCCCAGAGCCAAATAGAATTTCTAATATCTGAGCATAAATAACGCAGTGCGGAGCAGAGAGAAACTGGAAGTAAGCACACAACAGACCATCAGCTGCACTGTCAGAAAAGCCAAGGTTACCGCACATGGAAAGTGAGTCTAGAGCTGGAAGGATGGTTCCACAGATTTGAACAGGAAAGCAGAATATTTTAGGATAGGAAATGATGAAAGTATCCATGGGGAACAGCGACTCCATTTGGGCCCAAGCGTAGCACAGATAGGGGAGGAGCAGAAAAAATAATATTTACTAAGTGTTTGGAGTGCTTGAATGGTAAGCAATGGGTCTCTATTTCATTGGCAAAGCAGCACAATTATAAGTATTTATCTTTTGGACAAAGGAATAATGCTGCTATAAGAGCCCCATAAACTCTTAAGGAAATAAAGATAAAAGAGTTTAGCAGTGTAATGGCAGAGACTCAGGTAAAGGGCTCTGAACTCAGAGAGGCCCCCTCTGGCAGGCAGAATGCTGGAGCCTCAAGGACCTGGCAAAGGCTCAGAAGTTTCACCTCTGACTTCCTCCCAACTAATGCACCTCCCCTCATTTAGTATAAACAATTAATGTTTTCTCATCTAAAATTATGTATCTATTGTTCAGTTATAACTCTCTCTCTCATTACAAAATTGCCACCCCTGAGTTCCTCTGATAGAAATTCTGGAGCCAGGTTGTGAAGAGAATTACTCTTATACACGAATTAGAAAGTGAGATTTGCAAAGACTGTTGGCATTTGAAGCCTAAAGGTTGGAATGACCATAAGAAAGAAAATGGAATGTGTCTACATGATGATGAACTTAATATTAGGTGTAACGTATTCAAAGTGCCAACTGATATACCACAGAACATTCAAATTAGTCACAAGGACAAATAACCTGAGCTCTAGTGACATCTGGTTACAGAGTTTAGAGAAGAAACAGGTCTGGATCATACTAGTAGGACAAAGAAAAGAAGACCGGAGCTGAGGAGGGACCGTAAGGGAACATCCAAATTTAATTAGTAGGAAAAGAAGGATGAATAACAGAAGTAACTCAGGAAATCAACTTAGGAGAAGGAAAATCTGGTGACCAGAGGAGATCAAAAATGTAAAAAGTAAATAATTGATGGATAACAACCCATGTGAATTCTGTTTTATTTAATGTTTTATACATATATAAATATTTTCACATACATGTAAATAATTTATTGTAATATTTCTGAATCCTAATGAATAAAGGGGGAAAATGTAGAAACTTAATCACCATGTTCCTAAAATCCAGAATTAACTACTGCTGAGATTTCAGCATATTCCCCTACATGTTGTATGAAATCATACTAATTATACAATGGCATATTCTAGTTGTATTTTTCACTCATTCTCTCAAAAACTACATTTTACACATATCTCTTCTTCTGTCCCTTTTGGAAAAACACTGGGAATGGTGTCTTTTATTTATTTGTAACAAAAAATTTAAAAAGCGAGATCAGGCCAAAGAATTTGAAAATATATGTCCTTGCTATTAATTCATTCCCAGATTGCATCATTCCTTGCACTTTAGTGCAACAACGCAGGGCCGCAGTTCTCTCTGAAGGTACGTTTTAACTATTTGCTTTGTTAGACCCTGGAGACATCCACAATTAGACACCATGGATACTGGCAACGCAGCGCCTGTAATGATTCTGCATGTCGGAGCAAAAATCCAATTCTTCCCTTACAACTTACCATGAATGTTAGTTTAGACTGCATTCATTTTATTTCTCTTTTATGTTACAGTTAGTTCATTATATTGATTTTTAAAAATTGTGTGGGTAAGAAGGTTATATTACCTATGAATTTCACTTTGGTTGAGTAAAATGGATATTACAAATATTGGTTTTAAAGAAGCATTGACTCTGATATGTGACAACTGTTAGTCTCAAGCCATTATATTAATAAATACCTTCTACTAAATAATTGATAAGACCTCTACCTGCTTGCTAACATAGTGAAAGGCTCAGTGTGCTTATTTTTACACTAAGTGCTATGCATTAAAACAATTTTTGTTTATTAACTTTTTTCTTAACACAGAAGGTAAGTATAATTTTTTAAGGAAACCTGATAATTTGAAAGTAAATGGAAAAAGATGAGGAACATCAATGTGGTAGCTTATAGTGGTTTATTACAATTGTTGGTGTTAGAAAAATCAATAAGAATATATGATATCATCCTGAGGTCATTGTTTAGTTATGATGATTGAAACTTCTGAGAAACAAATCTGTAATTTTTTTTTCTCCTAACCTACAGATTAATTGAAAGAAGGAAAATAAAAGAAGGGCAAATATGGAAGGTGTCATTAAAGATTGTATGTTTGGGTGAATAAAATTGAGAAATGTTTTCCACACATCTGCCTCTGCTTCTTGTTTATTGAAGTAAGGATATTTTGTTGTTAAATTAATGAGGTTGCCGCTTCACAATTAATTCTGAAGAGTCCCACTCAATAAAAGCACTAAACATATTGAAGAGATTGCAAGAAAGGGATTTATTTCTTTGAAAAGTCAGCCTTTCCATTTTATTGAGAAATTAAGAAGAACATATGTTAGAGTAATCGAAAAAGCAAATTGCAATATAATGTTTTGTTTACAGATATTTAAAAACTATTACATGAATTTATATTTATATTTCAGAGGATTGCATAAGTATTTGGAACATAAAAATTTCCATCTCACAGTATACTCCATAGCTTCATGACAACAGAATATATGTTCTTCTGAATAAAACAAGTTGATTTCCCAAAGGTTGAGAAAAATTGGTAGCAAGTCTTAAAGAGACCAGTGCAGCTGTTTTCATGGAAAATCTTCTACCTCACTAGAAGTCATTTACAAAATCTGAAACATTCAATGCCCTCGTTCCTATTGCATCAAGTTTACATTCCTCTCTAAATTGTTCTCTCCACACTCACACAGACCTAATTTATATTTTTCTAAAAAAGTAAGTCATCCCCCAAAATGGATAGCTTAAAATAATTAGAATAATGATAATGTTTCAGAAACTGCTGATAACTTACTTAATAGCTGTTCTCCCTTGTTTTTTCTTCCTCACAGATTTCTTCTCCTTCCTAGGGTGACATAGGGGCAAATTATACATATTTTTCAGTTATTTTCAACATATTACCAAGTCCAGTGTGGTTGTCACTTTGTTACAGACAATTAAGAAAAGTATGCTGGGTAAATCTAAAATATTTCCTCTCACTGAAGAAAAAGCACATTGGAAAATCTGCCCCTTCTCATCTGCCAATAGGATTACGTTTGGACCTGATGCATTGACCTGCGTCAGGAATTTTGCCATCTTGTAAAGAGTTAACCTGAAGCCACCTACTCGCCTTCTGGGTGGAAAATGAGGCAAACCTCAGAATTTGATGAAATACCAAATCCACTTCTGTCACACTCCCCATGTCACTTCCTTATTACCTGCTGCCAGGAACTTCATGATAGGTGAAATGTGTAACACAGAATTTACTTTCCTGCCATTATCACTTTGTTTACTTCATCTTGAATGCCCTACACTCTCTTTTAAGCCTACTTTAATTCTTAGTATATTCAAGAAATACCTTGAACTGCAACTATTCTTAATCTTACGTTAAATGCAAGTATCTTCAATTTCCTCCTCTTTCTATGAATCTTCACAGCAATTATAATCAGTAATACACAATTTGTCTTAAAACATTATTTTAGTTTTTGTTTTATAATGAAATTATTCACTTTGCACTAGTTAAGCATCTGAATTTGTGTCAGGCCTAGTGCTATGCATGTGAGATACCGTATAGAGCATAATAGTTCTCTGTTCCCATCCACCAAGAGTTCAAGAGTAGAAGAAAAACCAAATATAAACAAAACGAATCTCTATTTCCTCAAAGGCTGGAATGCAGGTAGGTGCGGAGGGCAGAACAGAGGCTCTAATCTGATCTAAGGTGGGGCAGTGAGAAACTCTGAGCTGTGTCTTAATCTATGACTGGGAGTTCACCAGGGTGATTAAGGGCTTTATAGACAGAAAGAATAGATGTAGCAAAGCAAAGAAGTGGGAAGAAGTGTGACACCTACAGGGACCTGGAGTTAATTTGTTTTGGCTCCAGGATAAACTGCAAGGAGGAAAGGGCTCGTAAATTAAGGTGGAAGGGTAGGCAATGAATATAACACAAAATAATTGTATTCTGTATTTGTCTGCCAGTTAAATTGTGAGGTCACTTACGTTTTCAGTGAAGATATTCTAGAATGTGCAAGATCATACTGATTTCAAACTCTGCACTTTGAGCCCCACAGATTCACTTGAACTTGACTGATGGAGCGTACCAATTCTTGGGATAGATAACATGGTCTTTATATGTTACTTCACTTCTTACTTCCAACCATAGCACCTAAAACTGTGCAGTGTGTATTGCAGGCATTCTAGTCATTCTATTTATTTATTGATTTTTTTTTTCTAGATAGTATATGAAAAGCTTACAGTCTGTTTTTTTTTTTAAGTTTTTGGCCAGGGATGGGTTTGAACCCACCACCTCTGGCATATGGGACCATATGGGAGGGGCCACTTGGGAGGCTGAGGCAAGAGAATCACTTAAGCCCAAGAGTTTGAGGTTGCTGTGATCTGTGATGCCACAGCATTCTACCGAGGGCAACATAGTGAGACTGCCTCAAAAATAAATAAATACCTATTCAACATGTCTTTCTTAAAGAGTATGTTTATCATCAGATGATATTAATTTTCTTTCCTGCTCAGGAACAAAAGTACATGTGAATAGAAATAGTAATCACTAAGTATAAATTACTAAGAATCAAGAAAATAGGAACAATATTCATGCCCATTTTATATTCATTTTTAGAAATCACAATTGTTTTTAAATCACCATAAATTGATAACTGAATTGAAATTTAACAGTGACATATGCAAAGACTGGAGGAAAACTTATAGTACCCACTTCCCATTCAAGGTTTACTGAAGTGAAAGAAAACTTGGTGGTAATCTTGGCTCCATAGTTCCCTTGTATCAGCAAAATTACAGATAAGAATTTTTCATATTCTACTTCGAAAGGAAATTGGACAGAGACATTTTAAATATATAAAACTAAGAGACACTGATATAAATAATAAACAAATTGTATATGAAATCGTGTTAAATATGTGGAGACTAACACTATATGTAATTGTTTCCACTGGTACTATTAAATATACTCAGCTCAATGTTTTAGCAAAGCATTCATCATTTCTAATCTTCTATCAATGTCAGTAGTACTGTGTATTTTTTTGTCCCTGAAACAATATATCACTTAAGTTTTCTTTTAAATTTTGATAATTTGTTAAAGCTTCTATTCTATAGCAATATTAAGACTAGCAACATATCCCAAATGCCTGCTCCAAAACATCTGGATTTGAGGTCTAGGTGTGCCACACAAGATCACATAAACTCAATACCATCCCTTTCATAAATGCACTAGCAACTAGTTATCCTTTCTCCTGAGTACCAAAGAAACACAAATTGCACATGGGGCCTAAGTGCTACTCAATTCTAATTGGTAACATGTAAAAATACGGGATTGATTCAGTTAGAAGCAGAAAATATAACAAAGTGCTACTCATTTCTAATTGGTAACATGTGAAAATATATGACTGAGTCAGTTAGAAGCAGAAAAAATAACAAATTAAGCAATCTTTTTTTTTTGTAATTGAGATTTTATTGGTTGTGTGTTGAGCTTCAGGACAGATATTTCAATTTGTACAAAATTCTTAGCATACATACCCAAAATCTAAAAAGCCATTTATTGTAATTCTTTTTTAAACAGTTATTCCAGTGACTTTCCAGATTAAAATTTGCTGGCAAATTGAGGTTGAGACTGCGAGTGGTGAAGTGCACGAGTATACACTCCACTTTCTCTAGCAGATTTAAGGCAAATTAAAGGAGATTTGGGAAAGTTTTCTGATGACCCTGATAAGTACATAGATGTTCTCCCAGGGTTAGGACAAAGCTTTGACCTCTCTTGGAAAGAGAAATATGATGTTATTATTAGATCAAACTTTAACGTTTAACGAAAAAAAATGAAGTTCTGGATGAAGCTAGGAAGTGGGGTGATTTGTGGTTCATGTCCAGTACTGATGGCAGTGTGTCTCCTGGAGACAGGGACAGATACCCCACGGGAAGACAGGCAATTCCCCTTCAGGATCCTGAATGGGACCCTGAGAAGGAAGGTGACTGGTGGCATAAACATTTTCTAACTTGTATCCTAGAAGGTTTATGTCAGTCCAAGAAAAAGCCTGTGAATTATTCCAAGTTGTCTATTTTCCAGGAGCAAAACGAGAGTCCCTCAGCCTTCCTGAGAAACTTAGAGAGGCAATGAGGAAACACACCCAATTGACATCTGACTCCATAGAAGGTGAAATTAAAAGACAAATTTATTTAAAAGACAAATTTATTACTCAAGCGGCTCCAGACATTCAAAGAAAACTCCAGAAATTGGCTCTAGTCCCAGATCATAATCTGGAGAATCTTCTTAAAACAGCCATGGTCTTTTATAACCAAGATCAGGAGGAAAAAGAGAGAAGGGATCAAAAAAGAATGACAGCTGTAGTAAAGGCACTCTGATAAACAAACACCTTCCAGGGGCAGGGGGAAGCCAGAGGTGCTAGGGATAAATGCTTCCAATGTGGTCAGGCTGGTCACTTCAGAAAGGACTGCCCCCAGCCGTACCACCGGCTGGGCAAGCCACCTGGCCCCTGTCCAGAATGTAAGGGTGACCAATGAGGGTGGCCTGTCCCCAGAGGCGAAGGCCTCCAGGGACCGTGATCCCATCCACACCCAAACTGCACTGAGGGTGCTCAGGGCAGATTCTCATGGCTCCAGCTTGTGTCATCCCACTCAGGAGCCCCGGGTCTGCCTTATAGTGGAGGGCCAGGAGACAGAATTTCTTCTGGACACTGGAGCAACCTTTTCTGTACTTCTCTCTAACCCTGGTCTTTATCCCCCAAATCGGTAACTATACAGGAGGTGTCTGGAAAGCCGGTTACCAAATTTTTCTCTCAGCCTTTAAGCTGCAATTGGGGTGACTGGCTCTTTTCTCATGCCTTCCTAATCATGCCTGAAAGTCCTGCTCCCCTTTTGGGGAGGGACATAACTAACTAAAGCAGGAACAACCATTTATATGAATATGGGACAGAAACCTATAGTATGTCTTCCCTTATTAGGGACAGAAATTAACCCAGGAGTTTGGGCTACTCAGGGACAGGTGGGAAGAGCAAGATATGGTCAACCAGTCCAAATTAAGTTAAAGAATCTATCTATCCCAATCAAAAACAATATCCTCTAAAAGCAGATGCTAAGAATAGACTGATCCCTATAATACAGAATCTAAAGCGACAGAAATTAATACCTTGCAGCAGTCCATGTAACACTCCTATTCTAGGAGTGCCAAAGCCAAACAGAACTTGGAGACTAGTCCAAGACCTCCGCATTATAAATGAAGCAGTCATTCCTCTCCATCCTGTAGTTCCCAATTTCTATACGTTATTGTCTCATATACCTGAAAAGGTTGCCTATTTCATAGTCTTAGATTTGAAAGATGCCTTCTTTTGCATTCCCCTTCATGAAAATTTCCAATACCTTTTTGCTTTTGAAGACCCCTCGGACTCCAACCCCCAGCTTACTTGGACTGTATTACCCCAGGGATTTAGGGACAGCCCTCACTTGTTCCGACAAGCCTTAGCCAAAGACATGAGTCATTTTTCATATCCTACAGCGACTCTTATTCAGTATGTAGATGACATTCTCTTGGGAACATCAGATGCAAAGGAATGCCACACAGCTACCCAAGCTCTCTTAAACTTTCTAGCTGATTGTGGGTACAAAGTTTCCAAGGCTAAAGCCCAATTATGTGTCCCAGAAGTTTACTATTTGGGTCTCCAGCTTTCACAGGGGAAGAGAGCCTTGGGCAAGGAAAGAATAGAACTTATATTGGCTCATCCTAAACCTCGAACTCTCAGACAACTTCGAGGCTTCTTAGGAATTACAGGCTTTTGCAGACTCTGGATTTCTGGATATAGTGAAATAGCTAAACCACTCTATTCTTTAATTAAAAATGCTCAAAAAGAGGGTCTAGTCACTTTAGTATTGGAACCGGAAGCAGATAAAACATTATAACAGTTGAAAAATGCTCTTTTGTAGGCCCCTGTTTTGAGTCTTCCCACTGTCCAGCAGTTTAATCTGTATATTACAGAACGAACTGGAATTGCCCTGGGAATTTTGGCCCAATACCGGGGTCCAGTTCTACAACCTGTAGCTTATCTTAGTGAAGAAATTGACACTGTGGCCAAGGGATGGCCACACTGTCTACGAGTCGTAGCAGTTGTAGCCCTCTTAATCCCAGAAGCAACCAAGCTAACCTTAGGAAAAGATCTAACTATTTACACTTCTCATGACCTTACTGGACTTTTAAATTCCAAGAGCAATCTCTGGCTGTCCCATAACCGCCTTCTGAAATATCAAGCCTTATTAGTAGGACCAGTGCTGCAATTACGCACCTGTGCCACGTTGAATCCTGCCACTTTCCTCCCTAAATCCCATGAGGAGGGAGAGCATGATTGCCAACAGATTATAGCACAGACCTATGCAGCTAGAGAAGACTTACAAGAAACTCCTCTATCTAATCCTGAGTTTCTTTTATATACAGATGGAAGTTTTTTCATAGAACATGGAACACGAAAAGCAGGCTATGCTGCAGTTACTCAGTATGCTGTGTGGAAAGCGGGTCTCTCCCTCCAGGAACCAGTGTGCAATTAACTGAGTTAATAACCTTAACCCGTGCTTTAGAAATAGGGAGAAACAAATGAATCAATATATACACCGACTCAAAATATGCCTTCCTCATTTTACATGCCCATGCTGCTATATGGAAGGAAAGATAATATCTATCTTTCAATGGTTCTCCCATAAAATATCATCATGAAATAGGTTGTTGCAAGCTGTTCATGCTCCACAAGAAGTAGGTTATTCATTGTAAGGAACATCAAAAGACCTTAGATGAGATTTCTGAAGGTAACCAACTTGCTGATAAAGAGGCTAAAATGGCAGCACAGAAAGGACTAATTCCCCCTGTGGTACCCCTTTATTTGGGAGGGATCACTTGAGAATCATGCACCCCAATATACCCAAAAAGAGAAAGAGTGGGCTTTATCCAGAGACTGTTCACGACTCCCATCAGGCTGATTACAAAATAAAAGTGGATTTTTGTTATTACCTGCTGCAAGCCAATGGAAAATACTTAAAACTTTACATCAGTCTTTTCATTTTGGCACCAAAAATACCTATCAAATGGCTAAGGCTCTTTTTAAAGGCAAAAACCTATTCCAAGCCATAAAACAGATAACAAGGACTTGTGAGATATGTCAGAGAAAGAATCCTTTTAATCACCATCTAGCTCCCACAGGTATTTAAAATTTGTATTTTAATATATTGTTCTTAAGTCAATCACTCTTTCTGGTATTTTTGTTAATATTGAAAATAGCGTTTTTTTAGGCCTATATATCAGAAAAACATACAATTCATATTACATATGAACATTTCATATACTAATTTATTAGAAAATAATTTTATCATCTTTTGGTTGCGGAGACAAAATGCAATTTTCAAGGATGTTATTGGTGAAGCAAAAAAAAGATCTTTGTATTTATTGATGTGTTGCTGGAGATGTAAAAACAATGAATAATTCATGAAAGTGCAGAATCTATAAACAATTGCTAAGCATTTTTCTGCTTCTCACTTACTTGAACATGTAGAAAGAGGGTCTGGTTCCTCATTCTTATGTATACTTCACATTACACAGTAAGAAATGATTATATCTTTGCTATGTTTTTCAACACAGGGTATCATTCCAATTATTTTAACCACAGAAACATTCTTGTCTACAGGCAGGTCCATGTTCTAACTTAAGAACACTGAGACTTGAGGCATGTGCCTTGTTTTGTTATTTTTGATTACACTGAGTCTTTCCTGGAACATAGTAGACACTCAAGAAATGATTTTAGGAGTGAATCACACTAGCATTCACATAAAATTACCATAAAACATACACCTGCTTCTGAAGACTGGATTGTGTTCTTTATAAAAACCACATACTAGAAGTAGACATTTAACATAAATGACATCAATATTTAATTTGAAAATATTTAGTAAGCATGCAATAATCAGCACGATGAAACATTTTATTTCCACTCTGGAAAAATTAACACTTAGGTGAGGAAAACTCAAATTCCTAAACATGGGAAATTAGAGAAAAATTTAAACTACAATGATAATTGCAATTACAAGTAACACAACTATTAAGTAAAAATAGTGAAACTTTTATATCCAAATATGCATTATCTCCTTCAAATTAATTATATTACAAAATTAAATACTTAGTCAATCACAACTCATCATTCAAAATATTTTTACCTCTTGTTTTGATCCTATTACCTGAATATCCTCCATAGAATCATTTTTCCTGAAACCTAAAGCTACCTTATTAATTTACTCTGGAAATTGATTGGTTTGAGAACCAATGACCTTTTTAGGTTCTTTTTTTATTATTATTTTCCTTTTCACCTTAAGAAGACTCAGTTTGGGAAATACACAAATTCTTGAGTTCTGGGAAATGTGTATACCCTTTTAACAACCACCTAATCATTTGCATCATTCAAGAATAGTACTCTAGGACTAGGCATGGAGGATCCTGCCTGTAATCCCTGCACTCTGGGAGACAAAGGGGGGTGAAATGCCTGAGCTCATAGGTTCGATACCAGCCTGAGCAACAGCAAGACCCCGTCTCTAAAAATAGCCAGGCATTGTGGCAGGCGCCCGTGGTCCCAGCTACTTCGGAGGCTGAGGCAAGAGAATCACTTGAACCCTGGAGTCCAAGGCTGTCATGATTTATGATGCCATGGCACTCTACCAAGGGAGACAAAGTAAGATTCTGATTCAAAAAAAAAGAGGAAAAAATAAAGGAAACGTTCTTTCATCCCTCTTCCCATTCATTCCAAATCCTTTATACACAGTTGACTATTGCTCTGATTTATATTACCATTATGTAAATAATATAGTATTTACTCCTGTGTTTAACTTCTTTTTTCTCATTTGTGAAATGTGTTCTAAAAAAGTTTGACTGCTTTATTACTTCTTAAACTTTTTTAGCATTCACTAATGAGGCCATCTTATCTTAAAATATTCTTTAGGGGATAGTTTTTGGTAACAGATTCAGCTTCTATAATAGATAGCATACTATTCAGATCTCCTATTTCTTCTTGTGCCAATTTTGATAATTATGTTTTTCAATGATTTTTTTTTCCATTTCCTCCATGTTGAAGATGATGACAGCAAATTTAATATTTAGAATTCCCTTCATTTAAAGTATTAAAAAGTTGAAACACGTTTTTCTTTGTGATATATCTCAAGAATGAAAAAAAAAAAATCCAATGTACTCAATACTAATAAGAAACCAATATATAAGCAACTACACGCCTACATGAAAGATAAAATACAAATATCATCTAGCAAGGGGGAAGAGGCAGGAGAGGTGTGGAGGTGGGAGGAATCTCACCTATTGAGCACAGAGTGAGGGTGTTTAGCACCTGGGTAAGGGACTCAACCACAACTCGAACTTTACTTACAACTAAAAGGAATGCAACCCAAACATCTTTACGCTCATATTAACTTAAAATAAAAAATTAAAGTGCTAAAAAGTTCTTCATTGTACAATCTAGTACTCTTTAGACTTTATAACATAAAAATAAAAATATAAATACTTTATATAGCGAATGCATGAAGGCTGTGGCTTATGGATTGGTTATAAAAGTTCTCTGATGCTAAGGTTGAGTATATTCCGTTTTTACTAATTTATTTGTTACTGCAGCATTCATAAATGGTCGGAATCTCCTTTAGATCTTCCTTAATCCAAATATTATATGAAAAATCCCATTGATTTGATTTTTCTATGTAACTTCTGTTTGTTTGTTTTTTTTAAGGTAACCCTTTGTCCTAGTTTTATGGACTCTTATGACATTTTCAGTTTATGCATAATTTAATGATGCTATAGATTTTAATTCTAATCACTTTCAACAATTGGCTTTTCAGAACAAAGCATCAGGAGACTTTACACAATAGAAAAAACACTTATAGACAGAGAGGCCTCGATTCAAACACCTATTTGCAGCCAATCAGAGAAGTGACTTTTGGTATATATTTTACGCTCTTTGAGCCTCCGTTTTCAGGCTGAGGTTAGAGTTAAAGGTTTTGAGTCTGGGTCTGAATTTTAACAGATTTCCATATGGCTTGTATGATCATTCCAGTTTCAAAGTCAGTTTATAAATTATAAACAACAATGGTATTAGTACTTTTTCGTTTTCACTCACATTGCTCTGACCATCTAAGCAACTTTTTTTTTTTTTTCATATTACCTAGTCTAACTATATTAACATTGAACTGAGAAGTGAGCAAGGTCCAATGAATGGATTTGGGAAAAAAAAAAAGTATTATTTAAAAACTCCTGGGACACTTTAATCTGTATATTTGAAACACATTTAAGGTTTAAATAGAACACTTCTTTTTACTTAATTAGAAGCACACATACAAAGATCTCACCTATTTTTAAAGTTGTCTGCTCATCTGTTGGGTCACCTGTTTCTCTCGGTCTGCATGCAGAAACACCTGAGAGTAGCTTCAATAAAAAGAAGCCATTCAGAATTATTTTATGGGGCCAGGCCTGGTGGTTCATGTCTGTCATGGCAGCATACTGGGAGGCCAAGGCAATGGGATCTCTCAAGCTCAGGAGTTCCACACTAGCCTGAGTAAGAGCAAAACCCCCATCTCTACTAAAAATAGAAAAAAAAGAAAAGCTGGGCATTTGTGTGTTTGTTAGGTAGGGATAAAGAGGAAGGAGAACAGATACTTTTGATACAGGGTTCACCTGCTCAGGCTGGACAGGGATCCCTCCCCCGCCCCCATTTTCTGGTCCTGGGTGAGCTCAGAAAATCAGTCTCATCACAGACCCTCAACTCTAAGCACAAACAGGCCCCTTTCCAGGCTCCACCCTCTGGTAAGGTCAGGAGCAAAGCAACCTGACAGATCCTGGGCAGTTTCTCTTTGAGCAGGAAGCACACGCCCTAACTCCTCACCTGAGACAAGGACTTCAAGGACCTCACTGTCTGGCTAATTTTTAGGACTATTTTAGGATTATTTTCTGCCTGCATACCTCTGGCCAGTTGTCACATACCTCCCCCAAACCTCCTGCGTGCAGGAGAGGATTTAACCCCCTAGACTGAAGACACAGGGAGCTTCCCACCTGGACGCCCCTGTGCTGTCACAGGTTCTGACCCCCTTTTGCTTCCCTCCTCTCCTGTTTTTCCATCAATAAATTCTGTCCTGTCACTAATCCATATCGTCCATGGTTTCATTCTTCAAACCCTGAGACCAAAAGAACCTGATGCCCAACACAGAGAAATTCCAGCAACACTTGCCTAGGAGCGTCCACTGAGAAACAGGTGCCAGGCGATGCTTTGTCTTCCGGGAGCGACAAACTGGCTGGAGATGCTTTCTTGGAAAAACAGACGACATGTCAAGGGGGTAAGGACTGATCTTACGTTTGGTCTACAACAGAGGGTCTCTGAGGACTGACTAATCAAAAAGACACAGAGAAACCACAAAGTAGAGATATTACCCAGGCCTCGATAAAGAGTCTTTGGAGCATATGCACAGGTATATGAACGAACAGCGCCCCTAAATAACCTTCCCGCATTACCTACCAAAAAATTACACCCACCAGTGCCAGGACAGTTTACAAATACCATGGTGATCCTTGGAAATTGCCTTACATGAATAGAAAAGGGGATGATTCCCAGTTCCAGGAATTTTCCACTCCTTTCCAAGAATAACCATGAATCTTCCACTGCCACCCCCCACTTAACATAGAATTAGGAATCATCATCAAAGGAGAAATCTTGTTAAATTCAGGGTCTCCTCCACACGTGCTGTTGGAGCCCTTCCTTCTCTGGAATGTACTATGTTTTAATGAATTTTACTCTTTTCCTGCCTGTACCTACTTACTCTACTCATTTACTCCACAGACTTGGTGCCAGTGACCATTCTTCAGTAATGGGAGCCAAAAATCCAGTAACATGGAGGCCGGACAGCTATTCCCCAACTGCCAACACGTTTTTGTGGGTTCCTGTAGTCCCAGATACTTGGGAGGATGAGGCAGGAGGATTGTTAAGCCCAGGATTTTGAGGTTACCATGTGGTAGCCTGAGGCCATGGCCCTTTAGGCTGGGCAACAGAATGAGACTCTATCTCAAAAGAAAAAAATAATAATAATAACATAAAATAAAATAATGTTTGGGGGGAAAACATCATTCCTGAAAACAGATGGTGCATATTTTTATCTATAATAAAAAAAAATAATAAAAAATAAATAAATTTTTAAAAAGAAACCTAAAAGCTAAACCAAAACTCCCTCCACATGTAAATTTCCTTGAGGGAAATAAAGAGGGGACACAAGAGAGGGCAGATGAGAAGATTCATCACTCTGCAAAGGAGAAGAGTCAGCGACAGGACACAGATTCTAGAGTGACCACCAGTCTGAAGTTATTAGGGGGAAGATGCGGCCTGGAGCATAGCCAGGACAGCTCCGGATGGCACCATTGTCATGCCTTGGGGACTAAATGTCCCTCAGGAAGTCAGCTCACCAACTGTGCTGGAGAGAGGCTAAAAACAGAAACCAGTGTGACTGGCTGGCAGCAGAGACCTTATTAGCAGAAGAAGGAGCTCTTTCCCTATACCTGAGGAAGTTAAAAGGCTAATTAAATCCTTCCCTGCTGAAGCCAGGAAGCAGGCCTGAGGCCTGGGCTTTAACCCCATTACACGGCAGTTAGCAGCAGAATTAGTGTGCCCAGGCATCTACCAAAAGCAAAGGATGCCGGCGAAGTGCACATGTTCAGGACAATTTCTGGAAGATAAGTAAAGCTGAAGTGTAAGAAATTGGTGTGCATAAGAAACGGACCATTTTTAAGATATACGTGTGTGTGTGTATGAAAATAGTAACCAATTGAGTTGTGTAATCCATTAATAAAACACGTTTACTAAGTACTTGATAAATGCTAGGTACTGCTGCAAAATGCTGTGACAAAGTAGTCACCCCTTCTACTCTAGTAATAAACCTCCATCCTTCTCCTTGAACTGTTTGTCCTATTCTGATGCAGCTTCACAGACAAGTGCCAAGAGCTTTCAGTAACAATGCTGGGAATGAAAACATAAAAACACCCATTACCTTGTCTCTAGAGCTTACATACCAATGACAGGTACTCACTTTAGCTAATAGTTACAGCGATACCAGTTTCCCCTGCTCAGGGCTGGACAAAGACCACCCCCATTTTCTTGGCCTGGGTGAGCTCAGAATTTAGTCTCATCACACATTCCATCCCTAGATATAAACAGGCTCAGAAAAAGCAGCCTGACCTGTATCTTCTGTGGGCTGGAGCAGGGAACGCTCCATAAACAAGAGGCTGCCACTCCCGGAGTAGGGGTCACAGCCTAGCAAGATCATATTCATGCACAAGGGCAGCTTTAAAATTAACTTCTGCCCCAAGCTTCTAGGGCCATCTGGTTATAACATTCCATTTTCCCCCAAACCCTCCTGCCCCAAGACAGGAAAAGCAATAAACACCTAGACTAGCGGCTCTCAACCCGTGGGTCTCGACCCACAGGAACTGTATTAAAGGGCCTCGGCATTAGGAAGGTTGAGACCCACTGATTAGACAGAAAGCCCAATGGGCTGCCTGTTCAGGAATCCCTCTTTGGCTTGCCAAAGGCTTGTTCTTCCCCCATTATCTATCAACAAAATTTGTTCTTTCACTTACTCTCATGGCCTGTAGATTCATCTTTGAATTTGTGAAACCAGGAACCCAGGAGAGAGAGAGAAAAAGAGACAGTACAAGGAAATTGCTATAACAGACACAACTAGAACACAAGCGATATCAAGGCATCTGCACATTTCTAGATTTAACTATGACTAAGAGCTCCCTTTGGCAACTTTCAGGAAAGAGGAAGTGTGTTATATTTGACCTTGATTTACAGACTCTCCTTTCAATCGTCCTTCACCTATGCCCTTAAAAGTCCAGGACCCTCACAGGTCCCATTATCCCAAGCCTGGTTCATTTCTAAATGATAAAGAGTTCTGATGAAACTGTTATACTTTAAGGCATTACCTGGAAGAAGAGCTGCATTGACAATAGAAGAATCATCCTGGTGAGAGGACGCACCTGATTTTCTAGAGACTCAACTCAAAAAAATCTCAGTTTTCTATCAGATGATTCTATACTCATAATTTTCAACTAAGTGTGGCAGTAACCCTCAACCATGTCAGCTTCCAAGTTCTGCTTTCAAATTAGGGTAAGAATGAATCATTGCCAACTGCCAAGAATGATGCCATCTAAGGAGAGAAAAATCTCTACTGGAACTGTGGCTAACATAGGTGAGAATGGCCATCAGTGGAGACTTGATTGTTCATTCACTAAAGCTCACACTTTTTTTTTTTTTTTTTTATTAAATCATAGCTATGTACATTGATATGATCATGGGGCATCATATACTAGCTTCATAAACCATTTGACACATTTTCATCCCAATATTCAACATAGCCTTCCTGGCATTTTCCCAGTCACCGT
>CAUYPK010127144.1:0-16047 GCA_963574355.1 Loris lydekkerianus | reverse complement strand
CGGGGCCCTCCCTGGCCAGGGCTACCCGCCACCGCGGCCGGCCGGGGGGGGGGGGGGGGGGGGGCCAGTGGAGGGCCTCTCTTTTATATTGCCTGGGTTGGGCCTACCTCATGATTTAGAAGTCATATTGGAACCAGAGTCTTAATGTTCATGTGGAATTCTCATGAGCCTCTCTGAGAGCCCACAGGAAGGGACCACAATGTAGATTTAAGCTAATGACATGATAGTTACTCTTAAAGCCTTTATAAGTCATCTTCTGACTCTATTGTAGTTGTTAAGCTAAAGAGTCCTTTACATCCTTTTGTAGATGGCACACTGAGTTGTGATTGGTAGATTGGCAGGGTGGTTTCTCCTCTCCCCAGATGTGAGCAATCGCTTGGGACAAAATTAAGGTGAGCAGCACCAAAACAGCAGCCTGGGGGCTCTGCCCTTGTCCTCCTTCCCCAAGAGATCTGTCCATAACTACCTAGCAATTCCTTTTCACTGCAATGTAGAAGTTTGCTATGTTCCATACCTATTTATTCATCTTACTGTTTATGAATACTTAGATTTTTTCAGTTTTTTCACAATCCTTCTGCAAAAAGTTAGGTAGCTGTCTCCTAAAACATAGTTTCCCAATACTTAATAATAGAATGGTTGGCATCCAGGGTGGTCATGTTCAACTGTACAAGGTAATACAAACTTTCTCTAGAATGGTTGTGTCAATTTGCATTCTCACCAGCAATGAGTGAGAGTTTCCATAGCTCTACATCATGGTGGCACAGTTTCTCCCAATTTAATGACATCACTCTGCAGTATTAAGTAGCATTTCTGTTTTTTATGTTGTCCATTTCCTCTATTGGATTGGCTTCTTTTTCTTATAAATGCATAAGCATCATAAGGGTTCCTTATCTGTTCTGGATACTAATCCCTTGTTAGTTAACCAGGGATCTGAAAATACTTTTCTTCTCACTTAGTGACTTCTATGTCCCTCTCTTGATGGCATCTTTTGATATTTGTGAGATAAACCTAGTCATCTGGGTGGAGAGGAAAGACGGTCTACTAGAAAATGACATAAATCTTGGAAGCAGGAGGAACTGGAACGAGATACTTTACTGAGAAGAATGTTCTTCAATCCTATCCAGGTAAATACAAAAGATGTAAAGTCTCCATCTTTTTTATGCCCTAATAGTACTCCATGGTATACATATACCACAGTTTAATACATTCTTATTATATTATATTATTAGAGTCACACATTAATTCACACATGTTTTGAGTACCAAGCAAATGTTGGGTTATCCATTACCACTGATGATAAAATAGTAAATAAAACTGGGCATACCTCCTCAGGTAAATTACACTCTAATTACAATGAGATAAGTCTCATATTTTGGGTGAGAACAAGGTGCTTTGGAAGCAAATAACAGAGATATCTAACTCAATCTAGTTCAATTTCATTGCCTCATTCTCAAAGTTAGTTCTCCAATAACATTATTTAAAATTCATCCCTCCAACCCTCCCTTCAAACACTGGCAATGACTGCTCTTTTTAATGTCTTCATATTTTTGCCTGTCCCAGAATGTCATATGGTTAAAATCACAATTTGTGTCCTTTTCAGATTGGCTTCATAGCATATGCTTGTGAGGATCTTCTGTAGTGCAGCCCTTAAGATTTTAGTACCCCAATGTCTTCAATGACTGAAATGATGTAAACTTGGACTAAGTCCTTTGTTGTTAGCACTTATTAACTGCCTGCTTCCTGCTCAACACCCATTGTTCCCACAGCAGTTATCAACTGGGCAGCCACTGTTTCTTTGTCAAGCAGAAGGAGATAACTCCAGGGTCACAGAATAATCTGTGAAGTTTTGTTTTTTGTTTTTGTTTTTGTGGAAAGAATGAATGCCCTTGAAAAAGTTGCAAGTAGTTACTGATGCCTAGAAGTCTGGTTATTTAAGGTGTTATTTCAGACTAAAAGAAAAACACAGACTTCCCCCAATCCCGTGTAGAACCTCACTGCCTCTTCTCTGTGACAAGACAGATCTGAGAGACTGCTCTCCTATCTTCTCACTTTGACCAAACTGAATAAACCTTTCTCTCTGTCCAAGCGATGGTGTCACAGCGTTTGGCTTTATCTTCACATCGGATACAGGAGCCTGATTTCGAGGTTCTTCCACACTTCCACATCTTTGGGGGTTTAAAAGCTCATTTCTTTTTATCGAGGAATAATATTCTACTGTCTGGATGAACTCCTACTGAGGGATATCTTGGTTGCTTCCAAGCTTTGAAAATTAGGAATAAAGTTGCTATAAACACCTATTTAAAATTTTTTGGGTGGAAATAAGTTTTGAACTCATTTGGGTAAATTCCAAGGTGTGCAATTACTGGATTGTGTGGTAAGATTATGTCTTATATATTTTTGGAAGTGACTACAAACTGTTTTCCAAAGTTGCTGTACCATTTTGCATTTCTACCAATGATGAATGGGCATTTCTGTTGTTTCACATCCTCCTCCGCATTTGGTGTTCTCAGTATTTCAGATTTTAGCCATTCTAGTAGACATATAGTGGTATTTCATTATTGTTTTAAGCCTAATAATCTTTTTATTTCCTAAGAAGCAACTGTATTCTCCAACTATGAACTTTGTGAAACCTTTCAACAGAGGGTTTTTGAAGAAATTTTAAAACCCTCTCATAAAATTTATATTTAAAAAAGTGAATAATAACAATAAATGTAATATGCAAAATAAGAATAAATATTTAAAGGAAAATATGCATGTATAATTGGTACCTTGTTTACTTATTTGTTTAAATGCTGTCCAGACCAGCTTAATTTAACCTTATGTCAAAAATATCTCTCATATCAAGATTTATTATAAAAACTAAAGTAAATAATACCTTGTAGTGCTTGAATTAGGATAAAAAAAAGTAAACAAATAGTGGACAATCTGAATGCTGGCAACAACGTACTGATACATAAAAACAGGTCAATTGGAGAAGAAGCAATTCTTCAAAACCTGTGTTGGACAACTGGTCATATATGTAAGAAATGATATATATATCATTAGGTATATAATATGTATGTAGGTATATGATATATATATCATTAGGTATATAATATATATATATATAATTAGGTATATGATATATCTATGTACCTAATATGTCCTACACAATAATAAATTCCAAATGGATTGAGGGCTAAGTATAAAATTTGAAAATCAAAGGTTCAAGACGGAGGAAGAAAACCTGGAAAAAACATCTTCATGCTCTGAGGTATAAGAAGCATAATCTAAAAGGAAAGGTTGGTCAATTCAGTTATGTTGAACAATGTCTGATTGTTGACAGATAACACAAAATAAAATAGAAACAACTAATTATTAGACATATAACTGATAAAGAGTTTGTGTCTAAAATAAATAAATCCTGTAAATTAAATAACCACACCTCCTCACAATTATCTAGAAAAGTTGTTGACACATGAATTCTGTAGCCCCAAATTTCTATTATTATTATTTACCTTAGAAAAAACTCACGTATAGCCATAAGTAGTCATGCCAGCCACTGTTATTCTAAATAATCATTACATACAGGGTGCTGCTAGACAGGCCCTGGTGGGGCCGGGTGAGCCTGTGTGCCACTGTCTGGAGTTGTTTATATACAAGGCCTTCTGTCATAGAGAAACTTAAAAGACTGGGTACTACTAAGACCATGGTGCCAATCAGTGACCCAGTGTATGAAGTATATGAATAATGCACTTAGAAAAGTAGTGACTAACTATAATTTAATCTAAAGTAAGAATGCTTTGAAGATATAAAATCTTTAAGATACGAGGATATTGGGTAGCCTTGTAACCTATCAAAAAATCTGTTTGATGTATACTATAATGAGTAATAACATGGCTAATGTTTACTTTTACTGTGAGAATAAAAGTAACCAAGGGAAACAGGAAAAGGAGAACAGCTCTTTGAGAAGATATTCTCACTGTTCTCTGGACTGTTCTCTGGAATTGTTGGCTTTTCTGTAAATGAAAGTGAAACTTTCTCTCATTCCCTTCTCCTTTGATTGGCGTGGGTGACAGGTGAATGGACAGACTCCTTGGTGTGGCAACAGTAGCAGGATGAATAAAGAGTTATGGAATCTATTCAGTGAAGAATAACAGTTAAAATGGTTACCTCTCAAAAACACAATGTTGAGCAAAAATAAGTATACTTTTGCAGAAAGCTCCCTGGTTAAGAACTATGCAATGTGCATAGACACCTGCGTGTGTCATACAAACATGACAACACCAGTGACAATGGTAAACACAAAATTCAAGATGGCACTTAACTCTGCAAATGGGCGTCAAAATTCAGTTATTTCTTAAGATGAGGAATGTTTATGTAGATTTTGTTTATGCAGATTTTTGTTTTGTAGCCTCTTAATCCCTATTTGTAGTCCAAAATATTTTCTTAATTTAATTATAGGATAAATATGTATTTAAAACAAGAGAGAGAAAAATGGAGTGCTGTGAGAAGGGCATGCTGCTTAAGAAACTCCTCTGAAACCTGGACAAAACCCCATGGCCCTCCCTAGCCCACATTCTACCCCCAGTTGCACTGACCTCTTCAGTCATGACCAAGCACCTGCCTTCCACTGTAACTCCCTTGACCTTGAGCCCTGCTCCTCCTTCGCTGAATCAGCCCACAGGCAACACCACTCCCAGTGTGGAAGCCCTGTCCCCTACTTGGCCTCTTCCACCCCACAGCATCTTCTTGTCCCGCCAGGCCCCTGACAAAAAAGACCACAGAGAACAGACAACCCACTCTAGCTACTTCCACTTTTCTCTGGTGCATCTCAACTTCATGGACTGCATCAAGAGCCATTCTTTACAGGCATTTCTGAAACTACTAATGACACAGCATTAATAAAACATTCCTCCCAGCGGGAGCATTTACTGAATGTTCTCATTACTGAACCTCACATGGTGTCTGCCAAGTGACTTGTTTTCTTGACGTCCTTGTTCATGCACACAGCTAGCTTTCTTGTTTGATATTCTGCTTAAATACCTATAAATCTATGTATAATAGTTAAGTGTAAAAATGCTCCAAGTTTTATCACCACCACTGGAATTATTTTCCCATACTCCTTGCGCACAGTATCCAAAGCCAAATTAGCACTTGGTGAAATGATGCCGTAATATATCATCTTTAGAGTGTTTGCTGCAGAACACTCATGCATTACTACCAAAGGATGTTTTGACTTTTTTAAAAAGTTTGAATTCCCCCAAGTGGCAAAGTGGCAAAGACATTTTACGGGGAAGTTTTGAGACCCAGTTACTTAAAATGAAGTGATATTGCCACACAGCCAATGTTCACAGAGAAAGAACAAGAGGTTAACCTAAAACAACAAACAAGAATTTCATATACTAAAGAAGAAATAAAAGATAATTGAGAAAAATAATGCAAGATAAAGCTCGACAACTGTAAAGGGCCTAATCAAAGGGCTGGGACCCTCAAAGGTTGAGGTAACCAGTCAAGTTGTGGGGTGTCATCCGTCATCCCGGCTGACCACTCCCTTTTCTGTTCCTCTTCTCATTCCTAGTAACTCACTATCAGGGGTCCTCAAACTGCGGCCCACGGGCCACATGAGGCGGTGTGATTGTATTTGTTCCTGTTTTGACTTTTTACTTCAAAATAAGGTATGTGCAGTGTGCATAGGAATTTGTTCATAGTTTTTTGTTTTTTTTTTGAACTATAGTCCGGCCCTCCAACGGTGTGAGGAATAGTGAACTGGCCCCCTGTTTAAAAAGTTTAAGGACCCCTGCTAGCTCATTGTTTCCTGTGAACACATTCTGCCTTCTGCTGAAGTGAATTAGCACGGCTGTGCCCACCTAGCCTGGTTCTTACTGAGCACTCCTTAATACACAGAATCAGTTGCTCCCGTCTAGACTGATCTCTGACCTCAGAGCACTGGGTCCTTCCATGAGGGCTCTTCACATTTCCTCATCCTCTCTTAAGGAACTGATGGAAAACGAACGCTCTCATCTGATCTTCCACGGACATTTATGTGAGCTCTAATCCAAATAACTGAATCTTTGATGGTGAAATTTTACATATTATAAAAGGCAATTAGGAAAGAATAGGCTAACAGTTTTTTTTGGATTTCCTAAATCATGCCCTCTGAGTAGCTGATAACGGATAACTCTAACAACCCCTGAAGTTATGTGTGGGTAGACCTTGCAAGCTTGGGCAGAGTCTTTGTCCATTTTTTGTGATTTGTATCAGAATAACATTTGGAGCATGCTTTGCTTCCATGGGACAGGATTAAACAAGCTGGTAAAGGTGGCCCCAATGTCCCAGGACAAGCAGCTGCAAACACTCTGGTGTCCTGCAGGCTGAGTCCTCACTGCGTCTCAGTTTGCCTCCACTGCCTCCCAGATCTGGACTTGCGTGGTTCCTGTTAGAGACTTAAGCATTTCAGTTCTGGTCTGCTTCTCTCCCCTTCCAATCTGGTCTGATCTCATTCTCCGCCCTCATACAGTTTCTAGTTACCCCCATCTCACCTGTTCCAGCCTGACCTGAGACTCCCCCAGTGTCAGCTTGTCTGGCTCCATCCCACTGGCCTTCCTGAGTCCTCCCCCTAACCCAAAGGTAGAGCACAACTCCAACTCTAGTTTTTCTCTCTTCCAGGGCTCAGGGTGAGCGAGGCCAGCCTCAGACATGGATGCAGGAAATAGTTACCTGCACAGTGATCACATGTGTGGCACTACATAAAATGTGGAAGGCTGTGTTCCAGAAAAGTCATTAAGAGCCCAGACCCTGGAGTTGCACCACCGGGGTTCAACTCCCATCTCTGTTACCCATTTGCTAGTCAACACTGGGAAATTTCATTGCTTTGTGGGAATGACAATTGTCCTTTCTTGCAAAGAGGTAGTTAAAAATAAATAAGACACACAACTACCATGCCTAGCAAAGTAACTGGTAAGTGGCCAGTGCCTTAACTAATGCTATTGTTATTACTATCCCCATGCATTATAGGGCCTATGTGAGAGAGTTGGTCCTTTATTAGCCTTTGTTCTTCTTTTTTTTTCAGCCATACTATGAAACTAATTTATGGCTTTCATATGAAAGCTATAACCCAGTTATAACCTAAGAATATGGGGAAGGGGGAGAGGGAGGAAAGGGAGGGGGAGGATGGGCAGAGGGAGGGTAATTGGTGGGATTACACCTGTGGTACATCTTACAATGGTACATATGAAACTTAGCAAATGTAGAATATAATTGTCTTAGCACAATAACTAAGAAAATGCCAGGAAGGCTATGTTAACCAGTGTGATGAAAATGTGTCAAAGTGTTTATAAAACCAGTGTTTGGTGCCCCATGATCACATTAATGTACACATCTATGATTCAATTTTAATAAAAAAAAATTTTTTTAAAAAGACAGAGTCTCACTTTGTCACCCTCAGTAGAGTGCTATAGCATCATAGCTCACAACAACCTCAAACTCTTGGGCTTAAGCTATCCTCTTCCCTCAGCCTCCCAAGTAGCAAGCACCTGCCATAGGGCCTGGGTATTTCTTTTAAAGATGGGGTCTTGCTCTTGCTCAATCTGGTCTCAAACTCCTGAACTCAAATGAAATACCAGCCTCGGCCTCCCAGAGTGCTGGGATTACACACATGAGCCACAGCTCCTGGCCCCAGACTTTGTTCTTGAGGAGAGACCAGTGAGTGCCAGAATGTGGGTGGGAAGGCTGGAGCACTGAATATGAACCTAGGCTGATCCACAGTGATAGGTCAGACCTATCAGGACTGACCCTCCTGATAGGTCAGGATGCAGGCTTGTTACTGGGATGAAAGGGAAGATTGTCATTGGGCAGGTTACCACCATAGCACTTTTGCATTAAACCACTCCAGGAACTCTCTTCCCAGGGGATATGTGTGCCAGAGGTATCATTACTTAAAGCCCACCGTAAAGGGTGACTCTTGGGTTGTGTGACAGGCAAGCCTTGAGCTAGCAATGTTTGTCGTGCCCCTCGAAACTCATCCCCTCAAAACCTTACAGATTATTCTGTGACCCTGGAGCTATCTCCTTCTTCTTGACAAAAAAAACAGCAGATGCCCAGTTGATACTGCTATGGGAACATTGGGTGTTGGGCAGGAAGCAGGTAGTTAATGAGAGCTAACAACAAAGGGCTTAGTCCAATTTTACATTATTTCAGTCATTGAAGATGCTGGGGTATTAAAATCTCAAGGACTGCACTACAGAAGATCCTTACCATCTCTGCCATGCACTATTACTACAAAATTCACATATATTCCCCCTGATTGCTAATGACTTTCCCCCAAGTTTGACCAATTTACTTCAAATAAAATTAAAGGGACGCAAAATATATATACATATGCACCTCATTGCTTTTACCCAAAGCAGGAAAAAAAATTCAGCCCAAAGTGCATTGTTGGGACATGTAAACAGAGATCATTTTGTCACAACATAAACTTTTTTCATGTTATGTATAGTCTATTATTTTCCCCAAAATTCACAGAAAATTATTCATAAATAGTAATAGAATAATAGAACATAAATAATGATAGAAGTTAAGATATTGCTTGCCTGCAACATCATGCTATTGGTAGGTTTAATGAGACAAAACCTGCAGTTTATCAGATTAAAATCTGATCTGCCAAGTGAGACAGATGTGTTCACCAATTTGGCAAATGTGTGAAATAGAAGAATCAGTTTGTCTCAACTATATAGAATACCCCTGATTTAATAAATAGAAAACAAATATCCCCGGACTTAAAGGAAAAGACTTTAAGAAATACATTTGGTTTTGCTTTAGGAGCAATGCATTAGTGCACCAAGAACTGCTTCCACTTCTCTTCTTTTTAAAATCTTGTTTTATTATTCTTATTTTCTCTGCATCTTAGAAGCTGAGAATGAAACAGCTCTGAAAGATAAAACTTCAGAAAACTATTTTTGCCTGTGCTTTGTAATTTCAGAAGCCATTCTGTATCTGTTTATTCATTTCCTTCTAGTGACTAAATGGATGTCTTTAATGTTTCTTTACAGATGAGAGCCCAGGAGATAGGCAGACAAGACTAATCGCCATCGCCAGGTGATTGTTTAGCATCCTCTGTGGCCATGACAAGAGACAGATGACAGGATACGGGGGTAGATTCATCCAGATGATGTTACACTTCCCGCGAAGCTGAAACTTGCCTTGTGGGGCAGAGATGTTTATAAGAGCTGAGATAGAAATATTTGAGTAAATTTTGAGTAACTTTAATGAATATCCAGTAGCTACTATGCCCTATTCACCCCAGCACCTAACATAGCACCTAAAGGTAAAAGAAAATGAATGAGTGAATTAGAACCATTAGACATTTTTGCTGGTCATCAAAATGTATTTTGTATTAATGCACACTGATGAATTAAAGATGAAGAAGAGCTGAGCCATTTTAATTTAGAACTAGTATGACCAGAATGCTCTAAATTATGCTAACAGAAAAATGCTTATTGATAGAAACCATAAAGAACATTTGTGTACATCTCCCTAGACACCTGGGTAAGAATTGCTCTAGGATTTATTTTCAGCAGTGCTATTATGCAAGGGGGTATTCTTATCTTTCACTGTACTAGATATTGTAATTTATTCTCTGAAATGTTTGTACCAAAGTAAACTTCCTCAAGCCAGATGAAAGGGGTTTTCATCAATCCACATCTTTGCTAGCACTTGGGCTTGCCATGCTTTTTTACATTTTTACAGAGTAATGGGTATATTTAATGTGGAATTTATATTTTTTTTATTTCTACTGAGATGAAGTATCTTTAAATATTTTATTAGTCATTCAAGTTTAGTTTTCTGCTCCCCTATAAAATTGTCTCATAACTTGTTATCATTTCTATATTGTTTGCCTTCTTCCTAGTGATTTTTTGGACTTGGTTATGCATCCTGAATACTAACCCTCTCTTGGTTATATGTACTAAAAATAGATGAAGTAGATTGCCTTTGCTACTTCCATATTTTTGATACAGTGTTCATTTTAATGTAATTGAATCCATTGATCTTGTCATTCATAATGATACCACATTGCTTATAACAATGAAAAAAATGAAAGCTTTTAATAATACAGCATGAAGAAAATGAAAAAAATCAATAAATTTGGTTGTAGTCAAATAATGGAATTCTATACAATGGTGAAAGAATTAGAGCTACGCATATTAGCATAGACTAATCTCACAAACAAAACATTGGATGAAAAGCACATATAGAAGACAAAAAGCAATGTAAGCATACATAAAATTTAAAAGCATTTAAAATTATTTAATAAAATGTAGAAATATACAAGTATGAGAAGACAAATTCCACTGTCAGATTTATCACACAGTTCTTTGAATTTGTTCATATTTTTTACGTTGAAATAAGTTCATTGAATATAGCAGCAGTTCTGATGTCTATCTCTTCCTCTAACGAATCAGCTCTTTGCTAACAGCATGGAGACTTGCAGTTGGCACAGATCTTGCACCATCCATTCCTAAGAGTATCTTTTCCAGGATGAACAGGTTGAGATCATTTCCAATACTCAGGGAAAGCAGTTCATCTACACTATGTCACCTTCACAGATATAAAATGATTGATCACTGACACTACAAATAATCAAGTTACAATGACTTCTACAATATCATTTTTAATGCCAAATGTATGATTAGACCAACAATGAATAACTCAAGTCTCCAGTAAGACAAGTGGTCTACATAGAACACAAGGAGAGAATTAAAACTTACCTAAATTTTGATTGGAATGTTTTGGTTTGGAGGAAATGAACAGACAAAAATCAGTAGCATTTCTATAAATCAATAATGAATTAGCTAAAAAAGAAATCAGGAGGAGGAGGGGCAAGATGGCCAACTGGAGCAAGCCTTTGACAGAAGCTCTCATCCAGAGGGAAGGATAATGTCCAGAAAGTGCCCAATTAAGCTGAAGACTGGGAGCCAAGCCAAAAGAAAAGAGTGATAACTGCAGGTCACCTCTGCTGAGGCAAGCCGCAACTCCAAGAAAGCAAACTTCAGGTACAAAATTCATCCCAAAGGAAAAGTATCCATCCCCTCCCCCAAGAAAGTTGTGTGTTGTTTTTTTCTCTTTGTTTGCTCTTGTAGGTTTTCTACAGGGTAGCCCTGGACTGAGGACCTCTTGTCTGACCCCATGGGTGAGAGCTGTAGGAAGTGGAGACTACTTCCCCAGAGGAACCTGTTGTGACCCTGAGCACTCTCTTGCCAGGCAAGAAAATTGAACTAACATTTTCCCTGCCATTCTGAATTTACAGTCCACCCTTCCCCCCTTGTCTGGCCCTCCAGAAGCCTAATCCATGCAGAGACTGAAGAAGAGGCTCATGAGCAGTTCCCCCCACCCTGCCAGACCAAGCACCGTGTGCTATGCCCAGCCAGAGTCACACAACTCCACCCTGCCAGAGCTGTGTGCCCTGAGCTCTGCCCTGCTGGAGCCTCCACACTGCCCCCACCCTGCCAGAGTTGTGGGCCAAGCGTTCTCCTTGCCAAAGTCACTGTACACCTTGCACTGCCAGAAACATGTGGAGCATCCTCCCTGCTACTAAATCAATGTGACCCACACTCCTGGAGCTGCTCTTACAGCCAACTCCCTGGTTGTGGCAGTTGCCTGTGAGCTGCGCAGGATCACTTCCCATAAAGATTTGGCAACAATAGAGCAATCCTGCTGGGACATAATCTTGGAGAGAAACCTCCCAAACTCTGAGGACTACCAGAGAAAAATCATACCTCACTCTATAGGGATACGGGTGCTGCCGAGCAGCTGGGGCAAAGGCATGGTTGCTGAGGGAGAAAAGCATTTGCTAACTTCTTATCCTCAGGATTAGATTGACTTCAGATGAAACACTCCCCACTGGCTATTGAGTACCCAAGGCAGGCAGGCCTCAGCTCCTCCAGCCGGCTGGTGGCAGAGTGTAGTGGCCAGTCCAAGGGGGCATTGACCTTCCTTTGACTGTGATAGGTGCAAAGCCTCGGCAAATCTACTTATTGGAGGGAGTAGGATCTCAGCTCTGTGGGGTCACCAGTGACTGTGCTTGAAAGAGTAGCAGAGTGGGGAAAGAGAAACAGCCCCCTTTTCAAACTCTGCTATTAGGCAGGCCTTTCTGACTCCACAGAGCACAGGAGCGAGACAAATTTGAGCAACCAGTAGATCTCCAACATCTAGTTGCTGGAGACCTTTCATACTCTCCCACTTGAAAGCTCATACTGACTGGGTCAATTGGTTTGGAACTCCTAACCTGAGCCAATCACCAAAAGACCCTCTTGGATGGTACCCTGGTTGTGTGGTAAAGGGAAGGGTTAATTTTCCTCTTCCAGTTGTTGATCCTTGGGGGTGGGGTGTCTTAGTTGCTTGTATTTCTCCATAGCTAAGACTTCAAACCAGAGTCACTGATCCACTAGGATTGGATAAGGACCAACTGAATACAAGACAGAGCTACCTAACCCCACCACACCAAGCAGCTGTCCTCAGCCTCAGACTATAATACTGTATGGGTCCTGTGCAAAGCTGTAGGAGAAAAAGCTGCAGTCACCAGTCTCAGATCCTTGAAAAAGGGCTGGTTAGCCATAACTCCAGTAGTTCCCAATCCAATTACACCTAATATGCCCATCTAGCCAACCAGTAAAAAACAATCATGAGGCAGAATCAGCAGGAAAACTCTGGCAACATGAATAATCAGAGTAGATCAACTCCCCCAAGGAATGATATGGCAGACACAGCACAAGATTCATTCATAAACAAATGGCTAAGATGTCAGAAATAGACTTCAGAATTTGGATAGCAAATAAGATCAACAGAATGGAGGTAAAGATGTAATTAGAATTTCAAGGAGCAATTCAAAAGATGTCTCAAGAATTCAACGAATTCAAAGACAAAATCACCATATATTTTGACAAATTGAGGCAAGAACTTGCAGCCCTTAAAGATCTGAGAAATACAGTAGAATCCCTCAGTAACAGAATGGAACAGGCAGAAGAAAGGATCTCTGACATTGAAGACAAAGCTTTTGAATGCTCTCAAGCACTCAAAGAGGAAGACAAGTGGAGAGCAAAAACAGATCATTCTCTCAGAGAGCTTTGGGATAATTTGAAGAGATCTAATATTCACCTTATAGGAATTCCTGGAGGCAGGGAGGTTACTTTGAAGGATACAGATGCTCTTCTTCAAAAAATAGTCAAAGAGAATTTCCCAGACATGCCAAGAGATTCAGAAATTCAGATAACAGACAGTTTCAGAACACCAGCACTACTCAATCTGAATAAGAAATCTCATAGACACATTATAATTAGCTTCGCCAAAGTTAATATAAAAGAGAAAATTCTAAAAGCAGCCAGATATAAGAACCCCATAAACTACAAGGGGAAGAATATTAGAATGACTGCAGATCTCTCTGCTGAAACTTTTCAAGCTAGAAGAGGGTGGTGATAGACCTTTAATCACCTTAAGCAAAATAGCTTTCAACCCAGGATCCTGTATCCAGTTAAACTGATTTGCATTTATGATGGAGAAATTAAAAACTTTAATAACATTCAGATGTTGAAGAAATTTGCCATAACTAATCCAGCTTTCTAAAATATTCTCAGACATATTCTCCATAATGAACAGCGCATAATGAACTGGATACAAAAACTCAGGCCAGACATCTGTGGCGTTCAAGAATCTCACCTGAGAGATTAAAGATGGCGGCCAAGTAACATGTTCCCTGCGACTGGGCATGGTGAGTCTGGGGACACAAGACTCCAGGCATCTCTGGCCAGTGGGATCTGCCTAATCATCCGTTTGAGGATACAGGGAGGCAGCAAGGGACTTCTGCACCCCAACAGGAGGACAAAAACAGTGGAAAAATGGCATGTGATTGCATGTGTTCAATTGACCTAATCACGCCAGCAACCGTAAGTACAAGCAAACCAAAAAGGCCTTACCTGTGAACTGTTTTGGTGTTTTTGGACTTGGCACTCAGTTGAACTGCATTGGGGAGAGTCTGAGCAGGAGTGTGGAGAACTTTGGGCATTGTCTGGGGCCCCAGCCTGAGCCACTGAGCAGGGCACAGGAAGCCATTGTGAAAGAACTGCCCTGGCAAGCTCCGCCCTCAGGGTCCCAGAGCAAGGATCAGTCGAGACAAAGTAACCTAGTGACTGAGCAGCCTAAAGGAAGAACTGAGCTGCCTTACAGCCTTAATACTTAGGGGCAGAGTGAGACGGTTTGGGCACACTGGAGCCTTGGGCTGTCGCCCTGGGTAGAGTGCTGTGACATCACAGCTCATAGCTACCTCAAACTCCTGGGCTTGGCGCCATCCAGACCTCCTGTGGATGGAGCTGTGCAGCGACCCCAACACCTGACCAATGACACGCAACCACCGGGCCTCCGCATTCCAGACCAGGAACTGTGAGAGCCACGCACCCCTGCGTCCCCCCTCCTGAGTCCTCCGGGCCTCCACACTAGCCTGTTCATCTGGCCAGGGACTCTGGTAGCTGCGTGACCACTGGAGCCCTCCCTGCCTTAGTGTAGAGCCCTTCTCCTGGCCAGAGATTGCTGGAGCCTTGGGCTTTCTGTGCCAAAGTCACTGGGTGCCAGGAACTCCCAGAATCGTGCGCACCACCCCAACCCCTATTGCTGGATCCGGGTGTGTCACAAACCGGAGCTGCTTCCACAACCAGAACTCTGTAGCTGGAGCATCCCCAGAGGAACTACACAGGTTCACACCCTACAAAGATCCAGCAACAATAGAGTGATCCAGCTGGGGTCTAATCTTGGAGAGACACCCCCACAACTCTGAGGACTGCCAGAGGCAACGGTGAAAAACAATCATGAGGTGAAATAAAAAAAAAAAAAAAACCCTCTGGAAAAATGAATAATCCCAGTAGATCAACTCCCCCAAGGATCAATGGGGCAGAAACAGCACAAGACCCCATGCACAAAAAAATACCTCAGATGTCAGAAATTGAATTCAGGACCTGGGTGGCAAATAAGATCGAATTAGAATTCCAAAAGTTATCTCAAGAATTCAATGGATTCAAAGACCAAATCACCAAAGATTTTGAATAACTGAGACAAGAAATTGCATCCCTCAAAGATCTGAGAAACAAAGTAGAATCCCTCAGTACCAGAATGAAGCAAGCAGAAGAAAGGATTTCTGACATTGAAGACAAAGTTTTTGAACTCTCCCAAACCCTCAAAGAGGAAGAGAAATTAAGAGCAAAAAAAAAAAAACCACTCTCTCAGAGAGCTCTGGTATAATTCTAAGAAACCAATATTCATCTTATAGGTATCCCCAAAAGTGACGAGGTGGCTTCACAAGGCACAGAGTCTCTTCTTCATGAGATTATGAAGGAGAACTTTCCAAACATGCCAAAAGATTCCAAAATTCAGATAGCAGACAGTTTCAGAACCCCAGCAGAACTCAACCCGAATAAGACATCCCCCAGACACATCATAATCAATTTCACTAAAGTTAATATGAAAGAGAAAATTCTGACAGCAGCCAGATGAAAGAAAACCATTACCTACAATGAGAAGAATATTAGAATAACTGCAGATCCCTCTGCTAAAACCTTTCAAGCTAGAAAAGCATGGTCATCAACTTTTAATCTCCTAAAACAAAATAACTTTCAACCCAGGATCCTGTACACAGCTAAACTGAACTTCATCTATAACGGAGAAATTAAATACTTCAACAACATGCACATGTTGAAGAAATTTGCCACAACTAAACCAGCTCTCCAGGATATTCTTAGACCTATCCTCCATAATGACCAACGTAATGGTCCACCACAAAACTAAACCCACCCAAAAAATTTCTGCTCAAATTCCAACTTCCACAGTTGCAAAAGGATTACAAATGTCCACCGGCCTCTCGAAAGGCTTATCAATATTCTCAATTAGTATGAATGGTTTAAATTGTCCTCTAAAGAGGCACAGGTTGGCTGACTGGATACAAAAACTCAAGCCAGATATCTGCTGCATCCAAGAATCACATCTTACATTAAAAGACAAATATAGACTCAAGGTGAAGGGATGGTCATC